>PVLD010010319.1:9213-71541 GCA_004027595.1 Dinomys branickii
ATCTTGAAGACATAGGAGTAGGCAGAGAGTTCATGAACAAAAATGAAACTGCAAGGGAAACACTTCAAAGAATCAATAATTGGGACCTCATTCTACTGAAAAGTTTTTGTACATCTAAAGAAATCACCAGCAAAGTAAAAAGAAAACCCACAAATTGGGAAAAAATCCTAGCTGGCTGTCCCTCAGACAAAGGTCTTCTGCTGTTTACTTTTGTTCGCAAGGTCGTTTTATTTCACAGTTTCATATATTTTGGGCTTTTTATCATTTTAATCAAGCAACATAAATTAGATGTTTTTTAATTTACTTTTTGATTTGTTTGTTTGTTTTGAGACAGGTGGTTGGCCTTGAACTCACTATGTATCCAGGCTGCCCTAAATTTGCTGCAGTCCTCTCACTTCAGTATCCTGGGTTCTGTGATTGTAGGTGTTCACACCTGCACCTTACTCACAAAGAGTGCATCTCTTATACACATCATCTTCAAACAGGTCAATAATTTCCTATTGCTAAATGATTCAACTCAAAGGAATATACTGGATAGATGCTGAATTCTTATAACTTCCTGTGGAATCACAAGCTCATTTCCAGGCGCCTGTTGCTTGGTGATCGCGATTTTGATCCCTCGTTGCTGTTGCTGCTATTGTGCTTAGTGTAGGAGTCACTTGCCCATTGCTAAAAAGTTGCTTAAAAATCACGATTGCATTGATTCCAGTTATAAGAAACTACTCTAACTCAAAGAAGATTATATGTCTATTTTGATAATGATGAAAGCTTCAAAATTTATGCTGAAATCTATACATCTGATCAAGATTTTTAGCTATTAATTAAAAATATAATTGCACCCTACCCCACTGTACCGTAAGACAAATGCTTTGCAGAGAGTGAGGAAAGAGCAGTGGTCTCCACATTTGCCTTGAGGAAACGGAATTTTTCACTGGCAATTTGTACTCATAGCACTGAAAGTATCCAGATGGTTTTAGATTTTACATGACATTTTGGCAGTACTATGCATCACAGTAACAAGAATCTTTCACATCAATTAAGGGAAAGGGAAGATGCATGGGAAGATAAAATTAGTTCAGGTCATTTCCTTGTTAAGTAGCTACAGAAGTACAGAGTGATAAAAGTACATATACATACCCCAATACTGTGTGACAGGGGCAAAACACAAAATAGATTGAAATGCAAATTTTGCTTCTTACATGATCCATTTCAGGTTATGAACGTCCCTCAGTCCTTCATGATTCACAAAGGTGATACAGAAGAGGGGCTATTTTCAAATTTTCCTGAATATGTTTGTTCATGGCAATGATATGTTTTGTCTTTACCAATATAATTTAATTTATGAAATTTTAAAAGTTGCTTTATTTAATAATATAACTTTTACATTGATGCTATTTCTGCAGAGCAAATTATATACTCCTGACTTAAGATATGTGTGGATTTATACAAAGTTAAAGTTTGTTTAAATGCCTAGGTTATTACATATGTGAATAAATAATGATCTTCTGAATTTTTACAGGACCTGTAGTGACTTCATCCTTCTCATTCCCTATCATGTAAATTTCAGTCTTTCTTTCCTTTTCTGATCAGTTTGGCTATGGCTTCATCAATTTCATTTATTCTTTCAAAGAATCAACTCTTTGATTAATTAATTCTATCTGACAAATGCCAATGAAGATAAAAATGTCATATATCCACCTCTGTTAATTGTTAGCCTTTGTTCTGAAACCTTGTATCATTCTTGTTTTTGCTTTGTTTTGTTCTTGTGTATGTGGCTGGCACTTTCCTACTCTTGTTTTTTTTCAATTCTCTTTAAAATAAAAAAGAACCATTAAGTATGAGAATAATTATATTTGATCAATTTATCTACATAACTTTAATCTGTCATTTGAACTATGGCATACTTAATAATTAGTAAATAGTTGCAGATCAATACATATTGAAAGTACAGTTCATCTCATCTTTAGCCCTTGTCACAGAGATTTTAAAATTTACAACACAACAGCAGCATATTATAGGGTCCATCAGATCTGAATAACATATATTTAGAATCAGAAGTCACCTTAAGCACCATCTCATCAGTATCCCTGCTAAGGAAATGCTAAGCAGCTGAGGGATTCCCCAAACCAATGTATCTGAAATAACTGTGATTACAAATAATCATCTGTTTTCACTTGTTCTTGAACAAGTGTATTTTACATTTGTTTTGTTCTGACAGTACCTTTGTCGTTATCCATTTTTCACATCTTGACCATCAAAAATGAATGCAAGCAGAACATTTAGATTCATTTTAATACATGAAAGATGCCTTTATAAAATTTTTCTGTGTCCAAAGGAATTAAGTCATCTAAAGTGTTTCCATTGAAGAATAAGTAGTTCTAACATGGCCACATCTTCTCATGGCGTGTTCTGGTTCTTCAAAGGCTATCAATATTTCTCCCTCTCATAGAAGTTTTTCTTTGTAGCCTCCCAGTGTAATCTGCATTTCTTAGTTGCTCATCACAAAAGCACAACAAATATTTAATAAAAGTTTTCAAGCAGGTTGCAATAGCAAACCAAAAGTGCCAGGTCCTCGCGTTTATTTTGGTACTACTATATCCTTTGTGTTCTCTGCTGTTTCATTTACGTATCCCATTGCTATTCCAAAGTTGTTCTATAAGCACCATCTTCTAGCTGTCTTCAATAGGTAGAATCTATAATATTGCCATGATAATTTACTCATGAATTGTCTGTACCTTTTTCTGTGTAATACATATTTTCTCTTTAAGTTAGATCATTCTCATACACAGATGCCAGAAAATCCTAGGAGAGAAGAATTTGGTTCATAATTATTTACCTTTGTGTGCCTTTGTAGCATCTGAATTCACATTAAGATAACATCTTTCTTCTTCAGGTGAGATGCTGGCACTTTATAAGTTTTTCTTCTGTTTTGTTTACCATTAGTTTAAAGAACCTTCACTGTCCTTCATACTGACAAGTAGACTATTAAGTCATAAAATATTTTAAACTATACAGTTGAGCTGGAAAGAGTCTAAATATAAAATTAAACAATAAATAAATTAAATGTAGACATTTAACATATACAAGAATGCTTCTTCCTACATTGTGAAGCATAGCATAGTAAAAAATAATACTTTTGACGTTTATCTATGCTATTTCTGTTATTTATGCTACATCAAATCTGCTTTATTGCTGAATGGGCTAAAATAAATTCTTTTCAGGATAATATCACCACTCAGCATTTGTATAAGGGGAAAATTATCTTTCTGTAATCCCAGAAGAGTTAGTATTTTATCAGTCACCAGTTAGACTTTGGTGTTTATTTTTTCATATATTTGTGCAAACATCATATAATAGCAATAATTTTGAATCAGGAGATTTCCATTAATATTCTTTTCATACTAAATATCCGTGATTTTCACTTTCTTTTTCATTATATGAGAACTTTGGAATTTAAATCTCTTACACTTACTAAGACTTCTATTTACAATTGCTACAGAATCCTCTGTGTTTCATATCACTTACAGTAACTATGTGTCTTTTCCTTTAGTATTCCCATTGTCTCTTTTTCTGAAGATTTTCTCATGTACTGAAATCGTGTAATGACTGAGTGGAGAGACTATGTCAGGGGATATCACAGTTACAGAGTACCTTCTCAACACTGGCTTAGTCTCTGTGTTTTCTCACTAAGTTTGCCCACGACCGAACTGCACAATTGGGTAGAGGAGGTCTGAGGAGTACATTGAGCAGAGGAGGTCTGGGGAGTAAAGGATCACTACGGTGACAGTAGGCAAGCTAAGGGTTATGAATGGAGGACTACATTTAGGGTAAACAACTTAGGAAACTCCAAATACTGAAAAGAGGCATGAGAAAATTTTAACAGTTTGATTCCCCTCAAAACAACTGTTTTCATCAGTATTAGGAGAGGCTTACCAGGTAATTTTCTGAGGAAAGATCACTCTTTTTTATTAAACTCTTGTAAGTATCTGAGTTTTGAGTAACATTAACAGTGGCAGTCTAAATAATATACAGTGGTTTGTATGGTGTGTGTGTGTGTGTGTGTGTGTGTGTGTGTGTGTGTGTGTTGACACGCATGGAGGAAGCCCTTCTCTGAGGGTCTGCAAAATTGAAATTCACAGCTAGAAGATTTCCTATTTCTAGCAATAGGCAGGAAAATTTGGTAAGTTATTTTTACAGAGTATAAATTTATAGAGTCATAGAATGTGCCATATTTGATCATTAGATATCTTACAATATATGGGTGTTGAACACCTATTACCACCAGAACCTGTCCTGCCTCACGAAACACAAAGCTGAATGAAGCAAGCTCTGCGCAGTAGGGACTGCCATGCAAAGTGAGATGCAGAAACCATAGTGACTTTTCTGCTCGGTACGTCACAGGCTAAGTGCACTGAGATGTTCTGTGAAAGCAAAAGAAGCGTAGCTGGTGTTTAATTCCTTCCTCAGAATAAATCTCGCAATCATTTATTGTTACCAAATCATTAGATGAAGTCCAGTGTATTCAGTTGATATGACTGTAAAAATAATAGAAAGCAGATTCCCCTAATCAATTTCAAAGTAAAAGTCTGGCTGTATTTATAAAGGTAGATTTGTCTTTCATGAATAATTTAGTTAACTCTATACATTATTTGAAGTGTAAGTGAACTTTTTCTGTTAAAGTACTCCTAAGGATAGTACCCAGCTATTCTATTGGGAATTTGTGTGTATGTGTATGTATATCTGTATGTGTTTGAACAAATATTTATTTACTTCTAAATAACGATACCTACTATTTCCAGTGATGGCTGCAATGAAGAACATTTTGAATCTATCATTAAACTCTAATAGTCAGCAGATGTATTTTATCTTCACAATGTGTATATAGCTACTATGCTTAACTCACAGAAAATTTATATTAATAATGTTTCTGAAATGAGAAATATGAACATCACTCCTGAGATTTTTCTAACCCTCTTACCCAAAATGCAATCCACAACAAGATCTTTCCAAGTCTACCTCCAACCTATGGTGCAAATGTGTTTATTTTTCCAGTCTCTCCTTATCCTTTCCCTCCGCTACTATCATTTATCTCTGTCCTAAACTAATTCATAGTACTAATATGAAAATAATTTCATTTGTCACTCACTCAGTGTTTCCCAAAGCATAAGAAATTATCTTTCCACAATAAAAATCATTACTGCTCAGCATAGAAAGCAGTAAAAATGATACAGAATTTCAAAACATGTGATGATAGGATATTAGCAATATCTGTCATATTATATCATGTCATGTTTAAAATGGTTGCACATATAACCAGATACAGGCATGCCAGACTGATCAAACAATTACACTCCTAGTGTTATGTTTTGAGGTCATATATCGTTTTTGTTGTTTTTGTGTGGTTTTGATTTTGCCTTCATTTTTGTTTTGTTAGTTGTTTTATACTTTTTAAAATAAAAAATGTAAAATCATCACTCCTTATTATTATTATTTTTTTTGGCGGTACTGGGGATCGAACTCAGGACCCTGCACTTCCTAGGCAAGCGCTTATTCCACTGAGCTATATCCCCAGCCCATCATTACTCCTTATGAAACTAACAGTATCTGTGAAAAATACTGAGTGAATATAAAATGTTCTCATCACAAAAATGATAGCTATATAAAGTAATGCATATGATAAATAGCTAGATTTAGTCATTGTACAATGTATATAGTCCTTGTAAACGTTATATTGTATATCATTTTATATAAGTATACAGAGAATTTTCTGCCAATTAAAAAACCTTACAAGGTCCACACTGATTTTAGGAAAACAACTTAGTTTCATATCAAACAAGGCCTGAAATGACCAACCCTCTGTCTTCTCTTGTTCCACTTCTCTGTGCCTCTTCCTATTAAGAATTTGTCCATTTGAGAGATTTTTACTTTTCCAGTACCCCAATATGCACTATCTTCATTCTAAAAATCAAACTAAAATCACCATCTTTATTACCTTACACCCACTCAGCTTTCAGACTGGAGCTAATGCGCTCCCTTAGGTGTCCAGCCATGAACTCTTAAATCTATGCTGCTGATATAAGAACACTTGACACACTGTTTGCAGAGCTCTTCTCAGATCTCCCTTGCCAATTATGACAATGTAAACGCTGTGGGAGAAGACATTTCAAACACTTATCATAGAGCAGGGCTAACCACATGAAAGTAATTTAGCTGATAAAGCTATTGGAGATGAAGATATATATATATACATTATCCTAAAAATAAAAGCACTAAGATTAAATTGATTCAGAAGTTCTCAGACTATAAATATATTTCCATGGCAGATATAGTTTGCCAATTCTTAATTTAGGTTTATTAACATAAGCTATCAAGTAGAAGATTATCAAATAAACTGAAAGTTCCGAAAAGACAGCAGGGATTAGAAGTGAAAGAGCTTTGAAATTTGAATTATAAATTCATGAACTGTTCATGTAGGTTAGTTTTAAGGAAAATAAAGGCAAATTGTATAGATTATGTTCAGAAAAATACATTCTTTATTTTTCTTCTCTCTCCCCACAATGTGTGAATTTCAAACCTGAGATTACTAAATATAGTTAATATTTGGTCTTAAGATCTATATAAATGAGACTTACCTTGTATTGTACTATTGTTAGACTTTATGAGACCTGTAAATTCTCTCCTGACCTGGTGATTTGCTGCAATAACATCTGCCGGTCCTGGGACATCGGAATCTGAGTATTTAGAGAGTGTGGAATTCCAGGTCTGCATCATGCATTTCTTAATCAAATGGTAGTAACATTTTCCGTAAGAAAAAAATAAGTGTTACCTCGAATTCTTTCAATTTTATTTTCTCTTTTACTAAATTCTGTAAAACAGTAGACATTCTAACTTTGATGTTTGTCTAAGCGTGAAATGTGAGTATGTGAATTTATCACTCTTTGAGAGCAACCAGGATCTTGGGTTTAATTTTTTCTCAGTCACCAAGGAAAAGACCAACTAGATTATTCAAAGATAATACCACCCATTTCCATCACCCAATATTTTAAGAAATGTTACTCAGTTCTGGAAATGTTTATATAAGTATTTAATTCCACAAATCTTTACAACAGACAAAAATTAAAATACAATGATTTTCACATCACTGTTTCCCCATTTTTTCCTTGACTCCCGGCTCTTAGTCTTTTAAAATGTTTAACTTCCCATCCTATTAATAGTAGCAATATGTTGACTTAGATCTCCTACTTTTTTTTGCTGCCTCAAAACATATCTTTCTCTGTTTTCTATTGATCACTGAAACTTACAGACAGTAAAGACAATAAATGTGTTCTTTTGTGCAAACTAATTGCTAAAATTCATGCTCCTTTGTGAGAGAGGCTGATATGCTCATTGCCAAGGAAGCCTGTGAAAGCGTAGTTAGGAAAAATGAAGCAATATTTCTTGAGTAGATTACTGTGGTCAAGAACTAACCATTAATGCCAAACTGATAGACAAGAAAATGTCTTGAGAAATGCAAGAATTTTTACCTCTGCCACTTTGAAAATGGATCAGCTTTTAGAATTCAAGAAATCTAGAGATAAATGTAATTCACAGTCCTGCGTATCTTTGACTTGAATATATAATACTTTTGAGATTTTTTGCAACATAAATATCTGTAGTACCAAAATCATGTTTTCTCACAAGTATTGCTTTTAGCATGTGATTAACCTCCCCGACAACAACGCACGTCCAAAGGTCCTCTGGGGAGGTCACCCTTTGGGAACAGCAAATCGAGTGTAATGGTTGGCACTGTTTACCAGCTACAGCTCCTGCTTTTCGTTGGTCACATAACGGGCTCTCGTCCTATCATTTATGTAACTGGCAGTCATCAGCATGCAGGTTTGCAGTACTTCATGTAAAGTGGAAGGCGAAAGAGCAGGTAGTAAAACTCATTTGCTTATAAAATGGCAACTTGAGGAAGTGTATTTTGATGGAATGACATTTTCTTGAACTTGTCTTTTCATAAGTTCCATTTTTAAGGCCCTTTAAAAAGAGACCTCAGTGTTCCAGTAAAATTGCTAGAGTGGTAAATGTTCCATCATAGGTATTTTATTCAATCTTCTACTTAAGACCTTCAGAATAAGTATAATAATAACAATAATAACATGTTGCCATCACATTTTCAACACAGTTCTTAAGTATAGCTCATAGTATACTGTGTGACCACAGTGAATATACTGTTAGAAAAACTCCCTGAGAAACGCTATATATTTATCAAGATCTATTATGATTTTAAATTTCCGAAAGTGAATGGGAAATCTAGACTTATTTTTTACACTTTTTTCTAGCCATTATATTAATGAACTAAACTGTCCCAAGCTAAAAAGTAGTTGATTTGTAAACCTTAACAAGGTCAGCTTGTATAATTTTTTTCCAGACTTTTTGACCAGCTAACCAATTTTGTCAAATTCATCGTTTTCCTCCAATGGCAGTTTTACCTCATCTTACTAAAAGCGGGCAATGTCTTAAAAAGGTAATTAGAACTATAGCTCACCTATGAGTGACGATATCCACCAGATTTGTGAAAGATGGTAGAAGAAAAGGGGCTGTAGTAATTAATATTATTTTAGATAAAACTCCTCTTTAGAGCATATATAAATATTTCTTCACTGTCAAAAGTAGCTTCATGGAAGTCTAAAGAGTTCTGGACTCTTTAAAAAGGGTGAGTAAACACAAGATGGTCAGCACCAAAGAAAGGAAACTAAGTAGGAGTCAAAGCAGAACCTTGAATGGATTGAATTGAGATCACTTAAAAGATTTGGTGTGATCTTAATTATTCAGCTTTTTATGTGCTGTTGTAATTTTCCTAATCATACCAGATTTCCTTATAACAACAGAACTACAATATTTTATTTAATGATATTAATCATGGGGTCGGTTAACCTTCTGTGTCTATATACCACACTAAATGAAAAAGGGAAATTTATAGAGGACAAAGAGTAGTCCAGTTGTCTCAACTTGGAAATTTGATAAGTCTTTTTGCAATACATTAACAATTAAATTTGAATCTTAAAAGATACAGCTCATATTTGTTGCTGTTTTGTTGTTGCTTAGTAGATCAAATAAAGAGGGGCAAGATAAATAGAAAGATATCTATTCTTTTAAAAAGATTTCTGTTACTCAGAGTACTATCTGTGAAACTTTGAGTTAATCTGATCCTTGGCAGAACTCTCACTAAAATACACTAGAAATCTGTCTCTCGCTTTGTAATTTGTTATAGACATTTCATAATGTATATTGAAATGAATTTGAAAAAACAAGAGTTACTATGAACATTGAGGCACAGATTTTTATGTCAGACATTTTCATTTTGGTGAGATAAATGTTGAAAAGTGAAAATTCTAATGGTAGTTGCATGTATATTTTTTTAACTTTAACTTTTAGTCCTGGGGATTGAACACAGGGCCTTTACAATAAGCTGTATTTCCAGCTGTTCATTCAATTTTATGTTTTTAAATAGAGTTCTGCCAAGTTACTGGGTTGCACAGTCTGGGCTCGCACTTGTGATGCGCTTGCCTCTGCCTGCAGAGAGCTGACATCGCAAGTGTGCACCGTCATTCCCAGCGCAGTCAGGCTTTTTAACTAAACTACCAAATTGTCCGTAGGAGTAGCTGTACCACTTTTAATTCCCACCAGCACGGTATGTATCGATGTGTGAGTGATTGATTTTCTCTAGACCCTTGCAGGCATTTATTGTCACTAACTTCCATTTTAGCTCTCTGTATAGATTTATAGTAATATCTCAACATGGTTTAAATTCCCATTTCCCTAACATATAATAATTTTCAGCATTTTGTGCTTATTTGACACCTTTATATGCTCTGGGGAAATGTCTGCACAATTTTTTTGTACATTTCTAATTGGACGTTTTTCCTCTTTTGAGTTGTGAGAATTCTCTCTTCTAGATACAAGATCTATTTCAGACTTGCAATTAGTTAATATTTTTTCTAATATGTAATTTGTAATCTTAACAGGTTCTTCAGTGGAACCTTACTTTGCCATTTTGATGAAATCCAATTTGTCAGTGAGCATTTGTCTTTATGGATTGCATACTGGTGTCAAATTTCAGAACTTCTCCTAGCCTTAGATATCAATGGTTTTTTCCATGTCTTCGATCTAAGCATTGTGTGGCTTTGAGGTTGCATTTAAGTCCAGGGAACTGAGGCTGAGTTTCTCTAGAAGGCACGAAGCTGTTGTTGATACTGAACATTCTTTTCATGTGACTGTCCAGTCACTCCTGTGAAATTTCCACTTGGACATTTTGCATAAAATGCCAGTTTGCCGCAAAGACTAGCCTTCCTCAGTTGCATTGCTTTTGTTTCTTTGTCAACAACTGTAGGCTTATTTATCCTCTTTCTGGGCTCTCTATTCTGGTCCTCTGACTTATGTGTGTGTCCATTTCCTGGTACCATGACTCCTGAGTATAGCAGCTAAATATTATCCATAATATTAAGAATAGTGATTAATCCCAGCTTATTATTTTTCAAAACTGTTTTGGTTATTTTAGGACCTTTCTTTGCCCATATAAAATTTTACATAACTTCCTATACATATGTTTCTTTCAGAAACTCTTCCTGAGATTGTCGATAAGAATGTGAGAATGGATGCCCTCACTAACTGAATCTTCTCATTAGTGAATATTATGTTTTCTATCTGGATGTCTGGCCCATATCTCATGGACTCACACATGGGGCCTTGCAGAGCTGGCTGGATTTAGGGTGTGTGGTAACTGGGACGAAGAGTCTGCGGTGTTAAATGCGTTGTGGTTGGGCTAAGGGAAGACCCACCCTGGGTATGTTTTGCACCAACTGATTTTCGTGGAACCTGGATGGAATATAAGGGGACAGGTGGAAGGCAGGCTGCTATTCACTGACTGCTGTCTTTTGCCGTGGCCAGTGGCTTCTTCTTCTTCTGCGATGTTCCTGTGCCATACTGCCCTGCCTTGGAGCTAAGTGACTGAGGACAGGAACTTCTACAGACTGTAAGCCAAATAAACCTTTCTGCCTTTAACTTGTGGGTGTCGGGCATCTTGTGCTAGCAAGAAGGGAGTTACTACGACAATGAGCATTATATAATTTTCTATTTGAAAATTTTTATATCATTTAAGCAGCATTTGTAGTCTTCATATGTATAGCATGTTTTCTTAATTTTAAAATAAAGTAATTTTCTTTGCATTAGTACAAACCCAGTTTCATACTTTATTTTAGTTTTTACTTATTTGTTGACAGGTTGATGTCATAATTGAATTTTATGTGTCAAACTATATCCTGTAGTCATTCTGAATCAACCTATTTTCACAACCTTTGTATATTCCTTGGAAATTTCTTCATAAATGATTATGTCATTTGCAAGTACAAATAATTTTATTCAATCTTTTAAAATATGGATTTGGGAGCATAATTGTACCTCAGCAGAAGAATACTCGCCTCACATGCATGCAGCCCTGGGTTCAACACCAGGCACAAAATTAAATGAAAATAAAATGTCTGAACTTTATTTCGATTCCTTGCCTGATTGCAGTGGTTAGAATTTTCAGTACCAAGTGCTGAGAATGATGTCTTTTTGTCTTGTTCTCGTTTTTAGAAGGCAAATTTTTCCTTATTCATGAGGTGGGAACCACAGTTGCATACTATTTTATTATTATTTTTGGTAGTATTCTTTATCAAGCTGAGGTTATTCCCCTTTGCATATTTCTAACATAGTAAACTGTGTTATCATAAATGATTAGGTATATGATTTGTTTGCATCAATATGATTATGTGATTTTAGTCTTTATGGTAGATTGCAATGATTTTTATACATTGAGCCATATTTGCACAGCAATGATGAATTTCACACTCATGCTCTATAATTTTTATATTTTGGGAAATTAAATTTGCTAAACTCTTGTTGAAGGCTTTTGGATCACATTCATTAGATTTATTAGTCTGTAGTTTTCTTTCATAGGGCTGTCCTTGACTGGTTCTGACAGTATTTCATGAAATGAATTAGAATGCATTCCTCTCTCATATGTTCTGGATAAAATCTTTTAAAAAATTATATTAATTATTTTTAAATGGTCAAAAAAATTCCATAGTGAAACCATGTGGCCCTTCATAGATTCTCCTCAGAACCTTTATAAACGCAAGCTATATTTTTATTGGTAAAAAAAAATTCAGGTTTTTTCAAGGCATTTTGTTTTAATTTTGGTACCTAATTTTTTTAAACAAAGTAGGGCATTTTTTCTCAGTTCATATTTGTACCATACTTCTTTTCTAATCCTTTGAAAGGCTTTGATGTCTAGTGTAATACCTGGCAATAATGACTTACACTCTTTTTATCTTTATTTTTTCAGTTTTGTTACTGTTTCAGTATCATTTCATAAATGTTATTATGTGCTTTTGTTTCAATTTTTCATTTTTTTAAATATCCTCTGAGATTTTCTTGGACACACGGATTATTTAGAAATGTGTTATATCATTTTCAAGCATTTGGAAATTTGATTTCTGTTATTGATTTAATGTATGGTCCATTAAAATCAGGGAATATACATGGTCTCTACATGATTATAATTATTTAAATTTATATTTTCTGATATAGAATAATATCTACCTTGGGGAATGACCCACAAGACTTAAAGAGAGTATCAGTTTGGATGTTGTTGGAAATTTCTACAAATGCCATAGTGGATGCTGTGGTTGAGTATATTGTTACTGATTTTCTGTTTACAGCTTTATTACTTGCTGAGAATAAGGTGGCAAGACCTACACAAAACTGTGAATTTGTGTGTTTTTCTTTTCATTTGTATACTTTTCATTGGAAGCATTCTGAATCTCTATTGTGTAGTGTACATTATTTAAAATTGGTATAGCTTTTAGATATATTGCTCATTTTATCATTGTGATAGTCCTAATAATTATCTTTGCTCTGAATATTTTATATAAGTGTAGTCACTGCCATTTAAAAAGTATATGCATAGTAATTTTTGTAATCTTTTTAACTTTAATATATTGATGTTATATCATATGTCTCTATAACATTGAGATATGAGGACTTTAAAAATGTCACTTGAGAATCTCTTTTAATAGCTAGTGCCTTTAGATCATTCATATTTAAGGTAAGTATTGATTGACGATGGCTTATACCTGCCATTTATTTACCTTTTATTACTACCTCTGCTTTCTCTGTTTCTTATGTCTTACCTTTTGTTACTTAAATTACATTATCAGAGTTTCATTTGGTTTTATTTACACTAGTTTTGAACACCTTTCTTTGTATTTTCTTGTGATTTGCAAGATAGTACTATATGAATACATAATTTATCATAATCTACTAGAATTTCAGTTTAGATCCCTTTAGCCTCATTACTTTATATGCCAAACTTACTTGCTTTACATAGATGGAGCACCGTATCAGAATTTGTTAACTTGTTTGCTTTTGCCATAAAATGTAATTAAAGTATATGATGAGTTGAAAGATTTGTCTAAAATATTTACCCTGTTTCGTGCTCTTGTGGCTCACTACATGCAAACTGTGAATGCGCTGTTGGATGTGCACCAACCACTCTCTATCTTGGACTTGAGTGTGTGGTTGGTTTTGCATGCTTGCAGGTCTTTGAAACAGGTGGTTGTCGTTTCTTGCTTTATTTACTTATTCACTTATTTATTTATAGTTGCTAGCTTGACGTGGTGGAATTCTCTAGTGACAATGTGAAGATATTTTCGGCATAAAATGAAAATTCATGGAATAAATTATCTTTTGTTCCTCCAAGACCAATGTTTATACTCAGTTCTTTATTAGTTTTTCAAGTATATTTATCATTGCCTGTTATACATTTTTTAGCATATTTCATTGTATTTAGAAGAGATCAACAAAGGAAGAGATTATCTTGGTCCGGAACTGTAGCAGTCATCTATGGTGTTAGGTGAATTTTAAGTGGATATCAGCCGCCTGCTCACACATTCTCTGCAGCAGTCTTAGCACTACAGTAGCAGAGTTGAGGAGTTACATAAAGGGCCTTATAAGTTGCAATTCCTACAACATAGTCTATTTAACTTTTACGTAAAACTTTCCTTGACCTCCTTTCTGAATACACAAGCATGGGAAGAGAAGGTGGGCTAAATTTAGCGGTCAAATGTTGAGAAAAAATAAATAGTTGCTATACAGTGGCCATTTGACAAGGGAAGAGCAATCACTAACTGCCAGCCACAGAGACGCAGTCACCTGCTTGTTTCCTTCGAGGTGTGCAGTTTAAGTCCCACCACCATTGTCATCCTCAGTAATGCTTACACCTCACACTGCATTACTTAAAACACTTTAAAAAATATTCTGAAACTTCTGCAAACTCAAATGTACTGTGCACCAAGTTGAAAATTGAGTGAAAACTATTCACTTTTGTTCCCATTGATAAATAATATAAGGTTTTTTCCTTAGAATTATAGTTTTCTTCTGCAGTAGAGACCACTTTGACGGTTACTACATGACAAATTTCTTAGCATAATAAAATGTTGAGTGGAAATAGAGGGAAATGCAGAGGTATTAGTTAATTCAAGGTCAGGTTATGGTAAAGTTGTGTTATGATATTAAATATAAATAACAAATAGTCGATATGAATTTGCAAAATAAATGCATACAGAAAATTATACATTGCTTAAAATTCCAATTCTTTTAGAATTGGTTTAGAAAAAAAGGGTGCATAATTTTTAAAAAATTATTTTTAGAAGTATAATTTATTCTTACAAACATTATCAAAAGCATTGCTTGGATGTTGTGTGAATATTAAAAATTTTTTTGTTCACCTGGTGAACAAAGTTAGGAGAGTCAGTGACTGATGCTATATAAAAGGAATTTCTAAAATAATCACCCAAGTTTAGCTTAGTTCTAAGCAACTAAGGATATATAATATAGGATGATCATTGATCTTAATGGAATAGCTTTGTGTAAAGTATCACTTAAGAGCAAAAACTGAGTGACAGCAGAGTGTAATCAGAAAAGAGAAAGAAAATACCAGAAGATATTCAGTAATAAAGGAAAACAAAATATCAAAGGGTACTAGCAAATTGTATTTATATGGTAAAGTTTTGTTTCTCAGGAGTGATAGATTTTTTTCTTTTAATAGATAACAGAATTATTTCATGTTACCCAATATTTTTTCTTAAAGACTGTGGGTTTGTTTTTGTATTTTAGAGAAAGAAAGAGGATGGGTAATTTCAATAGCTAAATAAGAAATGCAGAATTCAAAGATTCATGAACAAGTGTGTTCCCCATGGAAAATGATTTCCGCCTCTAATAAAGACATATTTACTTATAGTTAACAATTTTAAATTGCATTGCACAGTTGAATATATATATACACATATATGTATATATATGTATATATAGACTGGCATTGCTTGACAGTAAAGTATCTAATGTAATAATCAAAGTGAAGTGAGAAAAACAAAGTCTTTTAAAAGAACGAATTAAGCTTCTCCTAAGCATCTTATTGAGCAGTTTTAAATATAAACCTACACATTTAAGCAATACATGTCTACAGGAGAATACAGAAAGTACAGAAGGATGGAAATTAACATTGCATTACCTAAACACAATTACTGTTAATCGTGTGTGTATACAGATTGTTCCCTATGTGCCTGTGTGCATCCATATGCAAAAATATCTCCAAATATTAAAACAATTAAAATGATACTGCGGCCTTAGTTTCCAGCCTGATATGTTTGTCTGTCAACAGTACATCTTAGCAGTATTTCCATGTAAAGCAGCACAATTCTGCAATACCTTTTTTAATGGTACAAAGTAATTGAGAATAAAAGTTTAATAGCGTTTACTGATGAATCTTTTATTTTTGGCGTGTCATCAGTCTGGAAGCTGTTGTGCATGAAGCCGAAGAGTCCATTCTACTCTAGAACCTAAGAGAGGCAAAAAACGAGGGTGACTGAGATGACACCTCGTGCTGTGTGATGAACTGTAGAGCTAAGTGTTCAGCCTCACCGGGCACACCGTAAATGGTTCATAAAGAGCAGAGAAATCCACACATCTCCAGTGTCACCTGGCATTAATTCTCTGTCCCTCCACTCAAGACGGAATGGTAAAGTATGTATCTGTAGTTAGAATGAGAAATTTATATTGAGTATGATTTTATAAAAGTTTTATAAACAAAACTGTTTAAAATTGAGATTTCAGTATTAATCTGCTTTCCTTGTTGCTTTTCTCCCCTTCTTAGCACAAACCTTTCCGCAATATTCATCAATCTGTGCAGTGTTTTATCTGCTACATTGCAATTGCAGATGGGCACACTTCGACGTAACTTTAAGAAATAATGCTATCTATTTTGAAACAAACAATAGATATTTGGACAGCATATTTGAATCAAGCTATATCTTCCCAGCTCACTGACTTCTATGTTATGACAATTTTTAAAATACCATCAGACTCTCCATTTACATTTCTTTTACTATTAACTATTTATTATTTCCATCATTTCAACTTAGATCCCATGGTATAGTGCAGCAATTATTTTCATTGTCATATGCTAACTCCCTACTCACTTATTTATTCTCACTCACTAGAATCAAAACTCCTCCTCTTATTTAAGCCCTCTCTTGTCTCCGAGACTTTTCCCCCAGTATTTCAGTTCTTGGGTAGGTTGAACACTGACGACATGCATTCCCTTTCAATTCTTGATCCCATACATAAAACAGTTGGTAATGCTATGAGAGGCAGGGTTTCCAAAATAACTTCCTTCCAAATATCCAAGAGAGTGATTTCAAATTTCCTCTGTTCAAAAAAAAAAAAAATTCCTCTGTTCATCTCCTCTGAGATGACAGCATCGCATCATATTCCCCTAAGAAAAAGTACCTCTGTGGATAAACTTTATCTCACTTCTCCCAGCAAACCTAACATTACCTAACAGTATATGCTCTGTTTCTTAGTTGAAAGGAGTAGAACGGCCTTCATCCTAGCAAAGGCTCGTCTTTTGCTTATGTCTGAATCACTTCTTCCAAAACATACTGCAGGGCGTCCTTCCTTTCCTTTACCTCATCCCCACTTTGTCTTGCTCAGAGAATTATTTCCACAATTAGACAAATTAATTCTGTTATCTCTCAATTTAAAAATCTGCGGTGGACTCAAAATCTAGTTACCAGCTCAAATTATTTTGGTAAAATTCATGTGCAAAGTTTTGCCATCATATGATATCTGCATTTAATTACTGTTTCATTATTTTCTTCAGCCCTTTGAAACAGTTATAACTTCGCGATACAACTCTTGACTCGGTGCTGTTTGAAATGGGATTTGATGCACAGCACCATCGATAATGGAAGCATGATGTCACTTGCATCTTTTCTATTATTCTTACCCAGTTATTAGAAGCACCCTAATGCTCGATCTAAAATCTTACCTCGTGCTTGATTTTCTCCTTGGTTTAATCCCCACATTTGTTCTTTCAGAAAATCCATCTCTGCTGACATGCTCCTTGTACAAAGCACTGTTTCCCTCAAGAAGCGTACCGGGTCTGTCTATTTCTCCTTTCACCACTGAGGTCCACATTATAAATAGCAACCAGACTGGTACTTCTAAAATATAAGTCCAATCACAATATTCCTCTGTTGAAAATATTTACATATATTCTCAATGGACTTAAATTGAAATCTCTTCCTGTGGTCATTGTGAGTCTTTCAACTGTCAACTCCTGAGTAAAGCTTCTGTTTATAAATTTATTCTCATCCGTTTCAGATACTGAAATTATCCTCCATACATGAGCCACACTGGTTTCTCTTTTAAAATCACAAATTTTATTGTGTACTTAAGGTATACAGTGTGAAGTTTTGGGATCTATGGATCATAAATAAAACTTGCTGTAGTAAGAAAAATTAATATATCTATTATCTTACATTATTATCCTTTATAAAAACTGGCAAGCGTAGCTAAGATTTCATTTCATGTGAACCGCACTTACAAGGGCATTTTATTACCTATGGGCTTCATGGTTTTATTCTCTCTGGACCAGTTTATCTTAGATATCTTTCACTTTATATCTTCTATCATACATCTCTCCACTGACTCTTTCTTTGTCCCTGGTCACCACTATTTCAGCCTCTCTGTGTATTTCTGTATTACTTTAGGTAATACCTACCAGATTATGCAATGTTTTTTGTTTCTCCTTAATTCACTTAGACTATAAGTCTCTTTTAAGGTCTTAAACCCAGTGGTTTTCAAAGCAGGTTCCCTGCACTGGTCACATGAACACAACCTGGGCAATTATAAAAATGTAAATTCTCAAGAATCACTCAAGACCTAGTAATGTAGAAATTCTATGTATATGGGCACAAATTTATTGCGGCTGACTTTCATGTATGCTAGAATCTAGACCCTACTGCTAACATACAATAATGACATGTTAAGACAGGGTTTGCCCTTTGCTGTGATTGAAATACTTCTCCTCTGGTTTCTAGTTTGGCAGAGTTCTCAAGGTCTAGCTGTGTCGCTGAATCTAAAGCTTCCCCTCCTATTAAACATGATTGAGTCACTTGTTTATTGTATTATCTGTCACTCTCTCTAAAATGCAAGCTCCCACATAGCAGGGCCTTGTCAGTCTTGTTTAGTACTTGTATAATACCACCAGCACAATGTCTGACACAGGGGAAGCACTCTACAAATGTAAGATGAACACATTTACTGTGTGAATTGATAAATAATAATTGTATTAGTAGGTAATTTTATAAACTCTAACAAGTTGATTAATGTTTATCTTTTAATCAAACACAAAACCTCCCATTTTCCCTCTGAATGACACAATAGGTAAACTTCATTTATACAATAACTGTGTTTTAATGAAAATATTATATTACCCATTTCTTCAATTATTAAATTAATCAGCCATTCTATATTTGATTTCAGGGTCTACCACTAAGCTATTTGTCACTGGTTATAAAACAACAAATCCTACTTTAAGTTAATATTTTAAATTAGATTGATGAAGAATGTCATATTATTCATGTTTATATGGTATAAATCACAAATATAATATATGGCAAATACTTCCTAAGATGGAATCATTTTGACTGTAGATAATTAAAAATGGCACTACATAATTAATAACTTCTTGAAAAAATGAGATTGTTGATGCTTTAATCAGGTGATGATTCATAGAATATGTTGGAATCGAAGTTGGTAGAATTCAGAGTAAGTGAAAAATTACTGGCATGAATTATGTGCATAGACAGAAGTTGAAGAGAAATATAACTGAAACTACCCCAGCAAAATCTGACCATGGAAAGCCATTTTATAAAGGTCATTTCATTAAGGAGCGTTTCATAATATAACACAAAGATACATTTGCTAGTTGAGGATAGCATACAGGCTTGACCACCGCAACAAAGTGGGATTCAGGTGAGGGAAGGCACCAGACAGAAATAAAATAAACCTTTTTACCCGGGACTTCACTTTTCTAACGTTTCAGAAACCCAAGTCTGATTGCAGGTTTAGAATGTTTCATAGACAATTCCAGAGACAAACTTCGTAAGTTTAAATTATAAATCCTTCTGCCATTGAGTATTTAACTTTGAAGTTTCACAGTGAGATATGTCTATTACCCCTTCTCTTTGGTTTGGTTTTTATTTTGAGATGGTCACACTTAATGGTTCGTTTGCCCCATCTGGGTTTGAGCTTGTGATGCCCCACCCGAACTCCCGAGACAACTGTGACTGCTTGCATGTGCCAATGTACCAAGCTTCTCCTAGATGCTATTAAGTTTTATTGATTTGCATTCATTCCTTAAAGAATTTTGCACCCAAATTAATTTTACCCAAGATTTTGGCCCAGGCCCTGGTCTTACTATACAATTATTCACTTACTGAAGCGATTTTCTAACTATTGCACATTCTATTTGTAAGTGTACTGTGAAATTTCTCCAAATCACTTGCCTAGCTTGGATTTGGTTATTTTGGTACACACCCATATACAGTGAATGGCCACCTGGTCATGTCCATGTGGACGTGATGGGCCACTATTCACTGTCTAAGATATAGGGCTCCTCGCCTCATCTCTGTCATGGCTGTACTCTTGAAATGCACATGTTGATCTTCTATTAAGCAGTACTTTATAAGGTAAGCTTATTTTCAAATAGGATCTTAACTGAGATAATCCACTTGGGTCATTAAGCCAAAAACTATATAACTATTTTCCTAAGATAAAGGAAAAATCTGGAGGTAGATATGCATACAGAAATGCCGTGTACAAATGATACAGATAAGAAACACATTACTATGAGCTGTGAGTACCAAATATGTCAGTAAAGACCTGGAAGCCAATGTAGAGGAATGCAACGTATTCTTGCCAAAGCTTTCACATTAAATAATGAATTGTTTCAAGTAACTGATTGTGCCATTTTGTGATCTGTCTACTCTCTACTTCTCTGCAGTCACTAAAGGTCATTTTCTCTTCTTTAACCTCCAACATTACCTAAGCCTACTTTCTCATTTCCTCTACCGTACTATTCCTGGGATTCCTTCCCTCTTTTCCTCTCTCCTTGTCTTCCCCCCGCCTCTCTCCCATTCTTTTTTCCCTCTCCCGTTCTTTCTTTCTTCCCCACGATATGCTCTCCTGTAAATCCTTTCCACTTCCTCATTGTCCAGGTTCATAAAACACTCATTCTCTCAGTTTCAGATTAAGTTTAGGTTCCAAGATTTTAAACCTCTCTTTGTCTGCTTATGTCCTCCTATTCTTTGTCAGTTTGAAATGTGCCACTTTCTATCAGAATACTGAAAAAAAAAACAGCCTATGAATAATTCTGCACTGAGTTTCACAATGTTATATAGTCATTTGCTTCCCTAAAGGCCATAGGCTGTTTATCTTTAAGCATGGTTTCTGTTTGCTTTGTTTCTCATCATATTCTTACTAAAATCAGTACCTGGTATACCTGGAGAAAAAAACAGCAAAATGTATTTAGTGAATAAAAACACCTAAATTCTAAGATGTGTCGCAACACCCAAATGAAGCAGGCAGGGACCCTCCAGTGCCGTGGGGTCAGAATGCCTTGTGGGAGGTTAGCGGGGAGATGTGGAATATAACCTGCGCTGACACAGAGTATTTTACTGGAAGTTGGTGGGTGTCGCTTCGGTGCGCGACTCCTCGATATGGGTACGAGTAAACTACAGCGCTCAGCCTGCCCCAAACCCTCTGTGTAGCCAGAAATGCTGACAAAAGGATGAAAGTGCATAGAAGTGAATCACTATTTTAGGGTATATATAATTTACTTTGGTTCAGAATGTATAAACTTATTTAGATAAAGATGGCATCTTTATAATGTCTCAATGTTTAGAAAATCTAAGCATTTATAGAAGTAGAACTCCTAAAAGTCAAATTGTTCAATTTCAGTGTATTTTCCTCACTTTCTAGATATAACAAGGTCATGAAATTCCTCACCTTGAGAATTTGAAGTTGGATTCCGTTATAAATACTAAGATGAGTTTACTAATTGGACACTATATATGTAAAACAAAACAAAGAAAGCCTTACAGATTTACTTAGAGGAATGTGCTTTTTAAGAAATTAAAGATACAAAATTTGTTATTTTTAATATGCTAATTGTAATATTTGTCCTCTTAATGTGTAACACAGATTGGAATAGCTTGAAATTCTCTTCTTAGTATACATCGTTAATCTCTTTCATTGCCCAAGGGAGCAAAAATAAATGTAGAAAAAGGGATTAATTGACTCTAATGTAGTTATTTCATGGAGTGGTAAACAAAATCAGTAACACTAAAAGCACGAATTACTAAAACAAGAACTATATAGAGAAATAAAATTTAAATGTTCTGACTTTTAAAATCATCCTTGAAGGAATGGATTGCATTATACTATACTTTTAAGCTGCATATTCCACTAAGTGAATATGTGTGTGTGTGTGTGTGTGTGTGTGTGTGTGTGTGTTTACATAAACTGCACTACATAAATATTAATATATTGATGCTTTTCTGTAGTTGAGGAAATCTAACTGAAAGAATGTACAATATTGTACATTTTAATTAAGTATTCTAACCAAAATTTATTTTATATGAAAACATACTAGATTTTCTTGTGATTTCCCAGGAAATGAAAGTCAAAATGAACAACTTTCCTGAAATTATATATCTAATATTATAATAAATTTTCTATAATAATAGAACTAATTCACCTGGTTATGTTGGTAGTTATCGGCATCAACTTCAAATACTTTAGCTTTAATTTTAGCCTTTTTACTATTTTATTATGCAATCAGATTATCTACAAAGTTTAAAACTTGAATTCAAAATTCTCAGTGATTCTCTTCCTCCTTAAAGTCATTGTGTAGCTTTAAATTATATCAATTAAAATTTTAGAAGTTTCACTTGATGCACATAATCTGAAATATTATGTTACTTGAATAAATATAAAGGAGAAAACGCGTAGCCTTTTTCAGAATATTCATTTACTGTGTCTACAATAACATAAAGCGTGTCAAATAATGGTGATCCCTGGCTTCAGTGATAATTGACAGCAGCTTTTCCAACAAATTTCTATTACACATTTATGTATTGATTAGCTTTCTAGTTATGAATTGAGTACTGCCTACTGCTAGGCAACATGCTGAAGAGAGATAAAATATTTTACAAAGTACATACCTCTTTTAATCTTCATGGAGGTCATATATTGGTGGAGGAGATAACAGTTAATCTAGGAGAAAAATCAAGTAGATTTATAATGAAGATAGAGTCTTAACTGAATCTTTTAAGCCATGAAATTATTAACTTCTAATTGTTTTTAGTAATAGTTGTATACCCTGAGAAATAGCTCTCCATGAATACTCTATTTTTGTGTGAGCACTTTGCATATAATTATATAAACTGTAATAATTTTTAATTGTCTTTTAAAAAGATTTGATGGGCATGCCAGAGAAAAGAACTTTTGCTTAATTAACTTAGCTGATACTTCTTCTTTTTGTGTGTGTGTGTGGGTTCTGAGAATTGAACTCAGGTCCTTGCACCGGACAGGCAGTTGCTGCACCACCAAGCTATGTCCTCAGCCCCTTTACAATGTTAATATATGAAATTACATGTTTTATATGGAATTTGCAATGATGATATGGAAATTTAAACCTATGTTAAGTGTTATTAAGTATAAGATACAGAACTGTTGATAAGTATATTGATTTTGGCTTTTATGGTTTTTTTTCATACTGCTCCCTTCCTTACTGATAAAAATGATTAGTTTAAATTATAGTAAAGCCCTGTCTAGATCTGAAAAGAGAAAAATATGTTAACTCTCACTTTCTTGTAAATGACAATGGTATCTATTAACTATTTCCTTAATTTTTTAGTTTTTCAGTCATGCAAGTCATTCCATGATTTAAAAATAGTATAAGATGTCTATAAATACAGTGATCATTAATCATCAATGTGACTAGGTTGTGCAAGGCTAGCAGATCAATAGGATACATTTTTGCATGTATATGTTTAAAACATTTGCATGTTTTTAAAGATGATTGGCATATAGACTAGCAAGCTGAGGAAGGAAGACCCACCTAATTGTGGGTGGCATTATCTGGTAGGCTTATTACCTAGTTAAAGAAAAGGAAAGAAGAAAGAAACCAGTGCACCTGTAGTATGTCTTTTGCTGCTAGTGTCAGCTGTGGACGTCAGACTTCAGATTGCTCAGCTTTCCATAGCAAACTTACCCCAGGTCTCCGGGGGCCTCCTGGCCTCTGCTGGTAACCTGCTGCTGCGTTCTTGCTCGCTCATCTTCTGTGGCTTCGTGTCTGCACCTGAGGAGCTGTTCAGCGCACAGGTGGGCTCCCACGCCCCTCAGCCTTTAAGCCTGCCTGCTAGACCCCTTTTCTATAACTAAACATGTATCTAAACATGTATCTCCTACCAACATTTTCCTCTATAAAACCCTAACAAAATACTAATTTTAGTGATATAGACTTTTTTAAAATGTTGAACATCCTCACAACAACAAGTTTTACATAGCATCTTCAAAGATCTGTGTGAATGTTGTAGGGTACACAGACAGCTGATTTGGTCCCTTAGCTTAACCAAGAGGTCAGATGGCATTACGGGAGTCAGAGGGTGCAGACAGCAAAGTGGTGTGAAATCACACACATGCCGTTCCAAGAGCAAACACTTGTATAACTTTCTGCTTTCCTGAGTTCATTGGCTCTGACACATTGTTTCTTGATTAGTTATCTTTTCTTCAGTTACAAGCTATTTTTGTAGAACCAACAGGTAGAAACTAGATATCAAATAATTGATCTACAAGGCAGCTGCTCAAGTACAAAAGGACAACTTTGTAATTTTTGAGGAACTCCTTTCCAGTTTAAGTAACTTAAATTTGTTCAATATGCCTTACAAGGCTTGCACTCAGATTTTCTCATCACTTGTAGCAAGTACAAGGTCTTGGGCTGGGGATACAGCTCAGTGGCATAAGTGCTTGCCTGGCAAGCCTGAGGTCATGACTTTGTTTTGTTGTGTTTTGTTTTGCGGTACTGGGGATCAAACTCAGGACCCCGCGCTTGCTAGGCAAGCGCTTATTCCACTGAGCTATATCCCCAGTCCCTCAGGTCATGACTTTGATTCTTGGTACCAAAAATAAAAAAGGAAGTGTTTTTCCTTCTTTAAGGACATGTGATTTCTTCTACTTTGCTTCATTTTCAAAGAGCCAATTATTCCCTGTCTTCTAAAACTGTGATCAATCATCTAGTCTGTTGGTGTGTTTCTCCTGGTCCTTTCTTTTATTTTTAAGAAATTAAAAATGGTTATTTTAGGAATAAATGATGCTTTTTATGGAAATTAACAAAGGCTATTATTTTAGGATATTAATAATGGTTATTCTAATCATATTATGCTTGTGGTTATTATAACAATGGTCCAGCCCCCTTGGAGTTCACATTTCTGCATACCTCCCCCAAGTGTCAGGCAGAAATTCACGGGATGTATGTTTGCCATTCTCTCTTCAGTACTTTTTCTCTCCTTGCTGAGACAAAATACCCAATGCCAAAAATTAAGGAGAGAAAGGTTTATTCAGCTCACAATTTGTGGAGGTTTCAGGCTCTACTCAGCTGGCTCCAAGGCAGAGTGGCACATGGCAGAGGGCAAAAGTTCATAGCGGAGAAAGACAGCAAAAGCGGCAAGAACAAAAGGGGAGGAGGGGCGGCAAGAAGCCTCTTTGTCTCCCTTACATATGCAAAGTATCTGCCCTGTGGAAAACGTGGAACTCGCACCCATAATCCCAGCATTGGATCGCGGATCAATCATAAACTCTAGAAGCCGCCCCATGACTGCATGAGGCTTTGCGGGGACATGCAGACGCAAACCGTAGCAGCATGCTGGATTTTACTTTTGCTTCATCCCATTCCTTTCTATTCCTCATTACTTCCTTTTGGAATGGGATTGTTTACCATGTGTCATTGTCTGTTAGCAGTGTTGAACTTTTGATTTCTACAGGGCCTCATAGCGAGTCCCAGACGGCTTTGGACTTGCACTTTTCAAAAGCGGTAGAATGAGACTTTCACAGCACTTAGGGACTAAACACATTTTCCATGAAGAAATGTTCCTGAGTCTCCTGAGGTAATGTCATGATTTAGATCAAGAATTTCTCCCAAAGGCCTCATGACTCATAGTTGGACTCTAGTCAGCAATTGTTATATTGCATATTGTCTTAAAAGTAGTTGTTCAGATTAGCAGATACAGGCATGTAGACTCTGTCAAAAAATTAAGCATTTACTATTCCTTTCAATAAACCAATGGATATTAGTATATAATTATCTTAGCTATCTTGTATATATATATATATTTTTCTCTTCTTTCTTTCATTTCTCCTTTCCTTCATCCCAGACTCAGTGAACATACTGTTCTAACAGAAAAACATGCTAATGTAGTTTGTGACATTCTCATTAGTTTATATTTATTATTCATTATTTTTTATTTTATATTCATTATTCTTTTTCTTTGTGTTTCTGTTACACTGATAGCTAATGAATGTGCATATTTTTTTCTTTTCTCTTGAATACTGAGAAAATCTTTTCAGTTTTTGCACAAACTTAATGAAAAATCACATTAATAACCTTTAAATTTAATTTCAGTTTTTATATAAACTGTTATTGGCAATATAAAAACAACCAAATAAATTTAAGTAATGGTTATAAGAAACATTCTTTATAGATCTTGATCTTAATAGAAATTACTTTGATATTTTATTTTATTTTTAATTAATTTTACCTGGAATTGCTTACCAATGCCTGACATTTTGATCACTAATAAGACCATGTGTTTGCTTTTTATTAGTTGATTTCATATATTGTAATAAAAGACTGCTAGACATTAATGACACTTTACCTTTAAAAGTTATATATAAACATATTGTATTGTAACAATTGTAATTATTTATATATTTTACCGTTGAACATCTAACATTTCATATGTGTCCACAAATAAGGCTTCCCTATATTGTTCCATTTTACACTCTTTTACAATACATGTGATTATCGTTAGTGCAGGATAAGTGCTTTATCTCTTTTGTTGGTTACTATTGTCCTCACAATTAAACTTATGCCATCCAATGCAGTAGCCAGTAATCACACGCAGTGACTTAAATTTAAATTAATTAAAATTAAAATTTAGGCCACTAGCTGTTGTTCAGGTACTCAGTAAGTATATGTGACTCAGTAGTATATTGGGCAGAAGAGATTCAGAACACCGCATTAAGGGCGCAGTCTCCCTGACCAGCGCTGCTGCAGTGGTGCACAAAACCAAGCAAGGCTTCAAATTAAATAAGGCATCTCTCACCTCAGTGAACCCAGTAGTTAGCTATATTCTGTTAAAAGACAGTATGTGGTAAAATTCCAAAAGCTATTAATGTTTACACATCAAATGGAGTCTGACTCTAAATTCATATTATATTATTATTATATAAATTCATTATTATATTTCATCAGTGCTTAATTGGATGCTCAGAAGTTGTGGAAGATGTGTAAAATAACAGGTGCTGAGCAGTCCATGTACACATTGCAGTAGTGTCAGTAGGTCTTTATATATCATAAGAAGGAATATGCATGTTTATGCAGAAATACTTGGCATGAGCCAATTTAAAACATGGAATTTAATGAAAACCTCGATAAATCTTACACTAAGAGCACATGTATGTTTTATTAGTTCTTACTGAAACACTTTTATTACAGAATCTAATACAATTTATACTCAGTTTAAAAGGAATAATCTTTTCATATCATTATTTCAAAATCAGAGGTAAACATTTTAAATTATTGCCAGGAAATACCTCTAAGTTTTGAAGTATTTGTAAACTTTTCAATTTATCATTTTGAATAACCATTGGTTATTTAAATAAATGACTTTCTAGTATTTTGAAGCACTAGTAGAATAAAAGGAGATTATTTTTCATATGTATAATTTATAATTTTAGATATTGCATGGGAAATGAGTCTAAACATTCACACTGTAGGTTATGAGCGTCATTTTCTCACTTAAGTTTTCATCTCATTCTCAATCAGTGGCAATTCATTTTACCAATGACATCATAAGAATTAACTGGTCAGTTAATGTAAAATTAGGTTAAACCAGGGAAAAATAGTTTTTAAAGTTACATTCCAATTTAATGTATATACATATATGAACTTATATTCACTAATATTTAATGGTTTAGAAATTTCAGGAAAACACCCATAAAAATAACACAGTTCTCATATTTTCTTTAAAATAAAAAAGAAAGGCTCAAAATAATTTTTAAAACATGTGATTATATCTCTTTTGGATTCAGCAAAATGTGAGACAGAGGAAACCAAAAGAGAGAAAAAATGTTTGTTGATCAAAAAATCTAAACAATGTAAATAACACTTGATAAATAGCTGACAGCAAATATTGAAGAAATTATAGAAATTTTATTGTTAGGCAAACAGTTTTAATAATCTCAGAAAGAAAAAGAATATTTTGAATAGGTTTTAAAAATTCAAGTTTGGTAAAATATAGTACAACCAGTAATATAAAAGGATATTGTATACTTAACGCATATGTATTTATTTAAAAGTATACATATATTATGTATGAATATATCTATCTCCTTACTGTATTAGGTACTGTTAAGTTTTATATGAGGTGTGTAAAAATCCTGAAAATTCAATGTTAAGTAACTGACGTTCCAGTATGCTTAAAATTTTATATATTATTGTCTGAGTGTAAGGGTATATGTTGTCGAAATATTTCTGAATTTTTCATATGTACTTAATGAATGCTAAATTGTTTTTTCTGTAACAGGAATCAAACTCAGGACCCTCCACTTTCCAGACAGGCGCTGTGCCTGCGCTGTATTACCAGCCCAATAATAAGTCTTAAAACTCCATTATTTCTCAATTTTTTCTACAGTGCATGAAAACAAGGCAAATATTCCACTATAATAAATGTCTAAGCATAATGATACTGAGACACTTACTGAAAAGAACTATCTCCCCTACTTATTTATCTTATTACTATTTTTAATTCAATTTTGACGTGCTTTTTAGAAATATGTACAATGCTTATAATGCGTAAGAACATTGTTGGAAAATTCAAGATTATACTGCTATCATGAGGATGTGAGATGTGATAGATCGATGGATAGATGGATAGACAGATGGACAGACAGTTACAGACAGATGGATAGCTAGTCAGTCCTACTCAGCATCTGCTTTTGCCTTTATTTCCACAACAGGCTCCGAGCTAATCTTTCTCTTTCTTCTCTTACAGCACATTAATCAACTCTTTATATAACATACCAGTTGATCAGGTAGAAGCTAAAAATCAGACATATGAAAACTTCCATTGTGATCCAAAACAGAGTAACAGGCAATAGCCTTACGCTTTTGCTTTGCAATCCCCTTCACAAACAAAACAATCCTCAAATGCAGACGCATTTCCACAGTTCGCCACTCACTGGAAGCTGCAGCCACCACTCTGAGCACCCCTTGTAATTATAGAGACCAAAAGAAACATGTTAATTTCATGATGTCTCAATAAATTTATTATTAAAATATTTATATACCTTTTTCTTTTCCTGAAAAATACATTCTTTTGGGAAACTCGGTATAAAACAGTTATTTTCAAGACCTTGGACTCCTAGCAATGAGGGACTTCGATCCCAGCGATGTGGAGGACAAACCAAAGAAGGCTTCTCACTGCCTCATTTCAGTACCTCGAGAATCACTCGGGATCTCTGCAGACAGGGGACAAAGTCAGAGCCCAGCAGACGTCCTCAACTGAAAACGGGACTGAGAACTGGGGAAACCAAATGGGTGAGCCTGCATGGAGTGAGGGCAGGAGAGGAAAGCTCCACACTTAAATATTCTGTCAACACATGCAAATGAGGCAAGTACCTGAGGGGCAGGGTCACCCACCATAATTAGAAATAATGATGCGCAGTATTTGCCTAGAGTCTGATTCCACCAGTGAACCGTCTATCTATCTATATATTTATATCTATCTATATATATATAGATGTATATATAAAACTCTTCTAAATCATAGCACTTACACTGTGTACTCAAAAAAGTATTCTTCAAGAGCAGAAAGTAATTTAGTTGAACAAACACTGTTCCCGACCCACCTAACAAGTCACTAAAGCAACACTCCCACAGATGAAGCTCTCTCCAAGTAACTAACTGTATCCCATGGGGAAACTCAGGATTTGTAAGAATATGAACCAGCCAGCCCCTCACAAGGGAAAATTCATGTCTAGGTTTCAGTCAAGGATTATTGGACATGCAAAGATGCAGAAAAACATGACTCATAATAAGGAGAATAATCAGTCTTCAAACTGTCAGCCAAGAATGGAAAAATAACTCTCTCTGTTTATTCATGTGGCTTGTCTAAACATTAAAAAAGTGGTCTTACATTAGGGACCTTCCTTGCATGAGCAAGTCAACTTTGTGCAAGATTTTTCATGTATAATCTCCAATTATTCCTCAAGTATTAGATAATATTTGCTTTTGGTCCATCATATATTACACTTAATCAATGCATTTTTGTTGTAACTGGGGAAGTACAGAAGAGAAAGGCTAAAGGCACATTCATTCCACTGTAGTTGGTCATAACCAATTCTAAGATTGGTCGCTGCAGCAGTAATTTCTTAACTGGGCAAAGATAGTCTCATTAACTTACAACATTAGCATGATTTTAAAATCTGCATCCACAATGGCTTTTCTTATGTCATTTCTGATCATGGCAGACACTGCAGCTGTCTTGGTGTCTCTGTGTGTGACTTTGGGACTTACCTTGTAAGTATCCCAGCTCTCCCCACCAGGCTGTCAGTAGAGCTTCCTGAGTGATAGGACATCAATGTTAGTTATCACAAAAAGCTAAGAAGGCAAACCAGAGCTTTGATTCTTCTCATTTCTTGGGCATCTAGTTTACAGAACAATTTAGAATCTGAAAGACCACCAGCTTGAACACGAATCCTGAGAAATATTCCACGGCATGTAAGCCCTTTAATACAATGCAATAAATGTGTGTCCATGAAAACTGGGTAAAAGATTTCTAATTTTTGCCCTGTCTGAAAAATCAATTGAGGAGCAGTTTCTGGAACATAACTACTTCCAGAGAAATCCAGAATCTAAGAGGAATTTGTGGTATGTATATGTCAAGCAACACTAATCAGAAATTCTTAAGGACAAAATCCTCACAAATATGAAACATTTTGAGCACTGACATGACACCAGAGTGGAAATTGAATGTCGGATCTTATGGGTCACAGTCAAAATGCTGGTCCTTTAAAGTATGCATAAAATATATATTTGATTAAAGCACATATTCAGGATAAATGAACTTTGTGTTTAGATCTTGTATACCATAGTCACAATTCCTCGTTAGATATATAGACACCCTAAAATCTGAAACATAAACCTGAAATTCAAACTAGTTCCAACTCTAAGCAATTCAGATAAGGGCCTTTAATGATTTATTAGCGATTACTGGCCTCACGAATAAGAAAGAGACAGAGAAAGAGGTGAGAAGGGAGCAATTATCAGAGTTTATTAGTGAAATAGACTCCGTTAATAGTGATTGATTTCTTATGCTCATGAACCAACCTTTAAGAAGCAATTTAAACCGTGTTTTAATAACAGAAGACAGAAGAAAAAAGGGAGAAGACACTTAATTATAAACTTCTTGTTTCTAATAGTGAAATATTTGTCAAGAAAGTGTAAAATTCTGTACATTTATAATTAGGCGTGTGTAAGCTGAGTCCAGTCCAATAACATGAAAGGAGAAGCTGAGGATCGGAAACAAGATGTGGAATGTAACTCCAAATGCGGCACCGTCAGAGACCAGCGTGAGGCCAGTCGGGACGCGCGTGATCCTGTAACCCACAGCGGCGGGCAGAGCACACAGCAGACAAGCCCGGGAGAAGCGACGCTAGGTGTGGCGCTGTTTTCCATGGAGCATTCACGCAGGTCGTTCTGATTCCGTGTGATACACTATATTTTACGCCGGCCAACCTCTATTCATGCTTTGAGGTTCATCTTAAATGTTAATTCATTTCTTTTTTCTGCATAGGGAAAATTTTGCGAGCACATTTTCGGTGAATGTATGTTAGTCTTTTCTTAAATTTGCAGGTTAGTCTTTTCTTAAAATTCTATTAGCATATGTTTACAATACGTAGTGATCGCATTAAACTTGAGAAATTGGTACGAAGATCACATCTTCATCAGCTTTGCTCCCCCTTCCCATCTTCTACTCTCCCCCTCCCCCTCCCCCGCAAACAGAGGGGAGATTTTGCGGAGATTAAATGCTACTTCAAATGCATTTTCCAAGACTCTCCCTCCTCTCTTCCTTCAGGAAATCTAATTGCTAAGTTTTATGTGCTCTACTTAGTACATATAATTTATTGATGTGTGTGTTGAAAAGAACCCTTATTTAATACAAAAATATAACTTTAGTTTGAAGAGCCCTGAGAATAGATATTTTTAAATAATATATTCATACCAAGAACTGTGAGATGTAATATGTGATTAATAAATATTTGTTCAATTAACAAAACTTTAAAAATATTTTTTATAATTTTTCTTAATCATCATATATTTATCTTAACTTCAGTTTCAAAAAGGAAGATAGATATAAAATATATTTACATGAAGTAAATTAAATATTTCACTCCATGCATAATTTCAGGTAAATTTGCTATAGTTAAAGTATGACAAAAGATTTATTACTCACAGTAATAAGTAATAAGTAATAATTTTTGAAACACAAAAGTAATAAGTACTAAGTGATAAGTTTTGAAACACAAAAGTTCTTGTTATGAAAGAAAATCTTATCATGCGAGTGTACAAAAGCTACCCTAATGTTGTTGAACATTACTGAAGTTGTAACAAGAAATTTTCAATGAAATAAAAAAATAGATTTAAGGCATTAAATGAAACTACTCTGGAAATATGTACAAATAATATGTGGAAATCTATGATAAGGTCATTGTTTAATAAGTACAGACATAATAAAGCTCTGAATTGGAATCTTGGCTCTAAAACTTCTTAGTTATTTTACTTCAGTCAAGCTTATTAACCTCACTGATCTATTTTTTATATTTAGAAAATTGACACTGATATTCAAAGAGTTCTAATTTGCCAGAGATTAAAAAGCATATTGTTATTTTATATAAAATTAACAAAGAAAAAAGCCAACAATTACACTATGGCATTCCATCAACCATAACATGAATTCCAATTTCAATGTTAAAATTTGAAAGGAAAAAGAAGTAATTGACTTAATTTGATGAAATAGTGAATTTTTATGATAATCAAATGAGATAATGAATGCACAGGAGCTTAATAACATTGGTAACAAAATATATGGAAATATATTTAAATAGCAACAAAAGAATGCAATCCAACTAAATATTTTTTGTTGCTATTATTTGTTAGGGTCTACTTTAAATATTTTCTCTATAAATTGGTACCATAAAGTCTTGGTGTTATAAATTTTATTTTTGATTATTTAATTCTCTTTGACCCTTTTTATTCATATTATTTGTTGTCCAAGTTCAGCTGCAGTGATCTTTGACTTAACAATAATGGTAACTAAAAAATATATAAATTAAATACATTCTATAAATAATTTTGTAGTCTGTATGTGTCTGCCTTAGTTTATTTATAGTGTTGAAATATGCTTACAAATTTAAATAAATCATTCCTGATTTTGTCCAAAATTTATACTTCTATACCTTTTCATTTGTCAAATATTTTCAAAATTCACTCTTGAAGCATATTCCAATTTTGATAATCACATGTAGTCTTTCTAATTAGAGGCACTTTTCAATTTTATTGAAAATCTATCGGTATCTAAATGAAAGAACAAATATATACTCATATATTCAGTTTTTAATAGATCAGATATCAATACATAACTTTTCCTGAGTTAAAAATGAAACAGGATAGCTCTCTGATTCACTCATTTATTTACTTTTTTAATATTTATTTTACTTTGGAACTGGAGTTGAACTCAGAACCTCTCACATATGTAAAGAAAATGCTCTACTTCTGAGCAAGCAGCCTCAGCGCCTTTTGATTTCCTTAGATGTTCAAGTAGAGTTACTTTTGTTCCCAAATATAAAACAGGTCTATGTTTATTTGTCCTAGACTAAATTTTACATAGACCCTTTGATGCCATAGTTCAATTCTCATTATCTTTTAAACTTTATATAGCCTTCTCCTCTAAATAATTGTAAAAATGAACAAAATTTAAATATATGTTAAAGTTAATTATTTAATAATATGACTTTATTATGAAGAACAATATAGGATATCCTGACAAATTTTGCCCTCCGTTTGAGTTATTAGGAATTTTGATTGTTTCATATTGATACATTTAGGAAGATATTGATGGTTTTCCATAACAATAATGATATAAATGTCTAAAACCATAGTAGAAATATTAAATTACCTGAAACACTATTTGCTGTTAACAGATTCTTAACCTAATTAGGGAACTATAGCAAATATGATAACATACAAAGAGATAACACAGACATATAAACATATACATACATGCTAAATCACTCACACAGAAAAGCAAAAGACAATATTTTTATACTTGTATAATGTCTTTATGCTCTACAAGGACCATTTTCACACAATAAATATTCTAAACATTTCCTTTTCAAAGACTCTAGCGAACTGATTCTTAATGACAGACACCAGATATAGTCTCCAAATTTAAATAATCTTTTCTTTCTTGACAATAAAATTCCGCATCTATTTATTAGGTACTAATATGCACCTTTCAAATGAAGACTGTCTCCCAGTATTTGTGCCTTATGGCCCATGCTAAGCAATATGCTTAGATGTAGACAAGTTACTACTGTGGAATGATGTGACACAGCAAATACATCAAGTGGACATAGAGGATATTTTCTTACAAGTAAAACAATGGTTCAAATTTTACCTTCATTTTCTCCTCGCTGCTGTGTAAAATGTAGATGAGAAACCTTGAGATTGAACGACTGTAGGGTGCATCCTGACTATAGAAGGCCAACAGGATGTACCCTGATTCCCCGATGCTCTAGCGTGTGTGGACTACCTTTTGATTCTTTCTATGAGAGATAGCCAAAAACAAAAACAAAAACAAAAAACCTAATCCGCCCTTTCTTATTAGACAAATTCTATTTTTAGATTTTGTATCAAGTACAGCTTCTTGCAATATTGATGGACTAACTATGATATGTTTTTGCAATAGAAAAAATCCATTTTAACTGATGAATTGACTTTTGTACTATTTTATGCCCTCACATTTTTGTTCTTCCTACAATCTATGCAGTTTTTCCTAGGCATAGAAAGCTATGAACAATAACTGGGCACTTTCAAGTAAGGACGTAATGTGAACCCGGGCTTACAAGTTACAGAGTGTGGAAGGAATTAACATCAGGTAATAAATACACAAGTGAGACAACATATTTACAAAAGATCTTTTTACAAATGGCTAAAGTGTGAGCCTTGATGACAAGACAGAAATCCTAGGAGATAACAACACAGCCCCACAAATCACAGGGCAAAACCCTTAGCAAATGAGAAAAGGATTTTTTTCAACAAAAATTTTAAGTATCTCCCACCACTACACATCCATACCCAACTGATAAGAAATTCAATTTGTAAAATCAGATTTCACTTTTGATTTCTAGATACAGAAGAATAATCATTGTGCCAAATTTATAGAATATACTGACTAGAAATTCTGAATTTAACATCTAATAGTAAACATCCAAAAGAGATAAACATTCTTGACTGAATTGGTAGACTAAGAAAATGGATTCAACTATGACTTATGCCAAATAATGCTCATATGTCAGAGATGATTGATATGATTAACAGGATGAAATTCTACAATTTAGAGGAATAAGAATGTTCGTGTCCATTTATCATGCCAGGCTTATTACCTATCCATTGCTATACCCCCTAAACTTAAAGAACAGTTAGTATCTGAAGAAAAGTACTGAGAGATGCATGAACTTGGGCACATACACATGTATACTTTTAAATAACTGCACTGATGCAATTCTATACTCAATTCTCATGAACCTCAGAAATACTGGCATGGGCATATGTTTCTCGCCTTCAAATTTATGGGCCCTCAAAATAATCTATCTATTAAAGTAGCTTGCAGTCTCCAACTAATAGCCAAATCCCTGCAGTTATTTTAATAAGCAGTAATATCACATAAATACAAAAATTACATGTCTGAGGAAAAGCACCATGATCCACACCTGAAAATCAAATAAATAATTTGAAGGTGACTTTTCCTTACTGCACAAGAGTCCATTTACAGTTACAGTGGCTGCGTTAGTCACAGTTGTGGGTGTGCTGTACAAATACTTCTTCTGCACTGCCAATCACATTAAAATCATGTATTGTTCATAATCTTTTAGTGACAAGGTAGAGTAGCCATGCATTCTTCCTAGACCCACGGGGTGTGCTCTTTTTTGTTATAAAGAGAATGCGAGTCTATATGGCTACATATCTCTGTAGTAATATAGCACAGACTAAGAAAGCAGAGATTAATGTCAAAGAGTTGAAAGATAAAGGGTAGGAGGCCTATTACATTTCCACACGTTTTATCTCTGATGAAGAGAGATAAACAATGAGAAATGATTATGGAGTACAGCAAATTCATTTAAGCAACAATTGTGATTGAAGATGGTGTTCTGGGCATTATTAATCATGGAGGAAACAATCATTGCTTTCCAATACATGACTACTTACAAGCTAAGTAGTTATTATTTCTGCATGTTAATAGAAGATAATTTGTTTCCAGGTTAAAAAATAAAATAAAATAAAAAAAAACAAGAGTATACCTTCATTGTGTTACCTTAGGGATATATTACCCAGCTCATATTGACATGTATTTTTGAGCACAAAAGGGGGAGTATCCTAAAAGTTTTGACAAGATAGACATTATATATAGATAGATAGATAGATATAGATATAGATATAGATATAGATATAGATATAGATATAGATATATTTATAGGCCATAAGTATCAGTGAATTTCCTTGGCATATTGTGTTTCCCTTCAAAGAGAAACAAAAGCTTCGGCACCTTCCTCTTTCTAGTTAGAGACAAATTGCCTCATCCGATTGCCAGTGCAGAAGGCAGTACTGAAAACTGTTTTGTCTCCGCAGCTTACTCACTGAGGGGCCTGCAAGAGTAAAAGTAAGCGAAGGCCAGCTCACATAGAACAGAAACAAAAGCATTTCATATGGCTTCTAACTAGAAAAAGCACAAAATTATCAATACTAAGTGTCACTTTGTAATTACTTCGCAGTACTAATGTGCTGTAGTTTTTCCATACTGATACAACGGTCTTTCCTTTATGGTCATGGCATTTCTTTTAAAATGCCCAAGACAAGATGAACCAAACCCTGTAAAATAATCACAAAATAACAATGTTTCCTTCAATGACATTTGATGGCTCCACAAGTTTGTAACAGAATTGGAAATTGCCTATCATCTAGTACCATGTTAGCCATTTTAAAGTTTCTGCAGTGCTTTAATCACGTTTGCAGTAGTGTTTGGGTAAATAAATCTACTGCACTGCAGTCTTATAAAATATGGCACAAACAATCACATTTGCTTCTTAATACTCAGTAAAGCTAATAAGCAAATATTGTGACTCAAAGGCCCACTGAGGTGCACCAGATATGAGAACGAAGAGTTCATTTGAGACAGCTGAGGGTGATCTTTTCAGTAAAGTAATGCTAGCCACCCAGTATTAGCACTCCTCCAACAGGCATGAAAAGGGTGTGGAATTTTATAAAGGAAAATATACAGAGAAAACAAATATTGTGACAACAAATGACTTAGAATTGCACCGGTTGGCCAGAATAAGACGAGACGTGGAGTTTTGGTTGGACTCTTATGTTCTATTTTCCCAGTAAGAGTTGTGATAAGAATAAAAGGCTTTTACTCAGGTTGTTTATTATATTTATAGTACAAGTGTGATCATAAGAAGTTGCCAGGCTGGGTCAGGATGACCTCAGTGATTCATATGTTCCAAAGTAAAGGATTTAGTGACCTCATTTCAATTTTGTTTGTGGATAACATTTAAATCCTCTTTTGCTACACTACAGGGTTTTAAAAATTTACTACATTATAGTTTTTGTCATTAATTTAGAGTGCACTTCTTATAAAAGTGTTTACTATAGAAAACTATGCCTTGTTATGGTGGCAGTAGACCCGTTTTGTGATTATTGTGTCTCCTGATTGCATCAAGAAGTTACTTGGAGTAATTGACATAGACCATCTAAGTTTGGGTAAGTCAAATTTGCAAGGTTATTACAATGAAATTACTTGTCATAAAGTATCATTGTCCTTAATTGGCATATAACTACAATAATATTTTGTCCTGGCCATAGATCTTAACCTCAGCATTTAATCTTTCTTTTTTCTTTATTAAGTCAAGAACTTTGACCTTTTCATTAAAAGAAGCCCTTTACAGATTCTCATTGTCCTGTACAAATTGACAATCTCATTCTTCATTCACTTTGAGACAATTAATTTAAAAAAATTTTCACTTGAACATAAGTAGTGAAGTACCATGGCAACCAGCCTGCTAACAGAGATGGTTAGACAAGATGATGCAAGTTTCCAGAAGGACAAAGTGGGACCATGTTTCATCATCTTATTCAGAATGGCAAGGAGTTTAACATTTATGGATTATTTACAGCTAGAAACATTCATTTGGTATTTTTGGACCATGATTGACCATAGGTAACTGAAACCACAAAAGTGAAACCAAAGGTAAGAGGGTCCTCCTGATTCCAGCACTTTGGAGCCTGAGGCAGGAGGATGGCCACAAGTTCAAGGGCAGTCTGGACCTCCTAGTGAGTTTGAGCCCAGCCTAAACTATACAGTGAGACCCTGCCTCAAAAACTAAAAATAAAAGGGAGGATTTTCCTGTATAAAACTTAGCATTGTATTCTAATATCTTCTAGTAATTAAAACAAGATAAAATTTTTATTATTTAGACTTTGAGGTTTAGTACTATAATTTTCTTACAGTATATAATATGAATAGGAATTTGAATTAGAAAGGGAAAGAATACCTTTCAGAATTTACATGGTATCTGAGACTGATATGACTTTATGACTGCTTTATTATGGAAAGGGTAAATTAATCTTTTAAAAAATGAATGTTTTTTTTAAATTAATGTTTTATAATGTTGGGTATGTTATGCTGTTAATGCCACCATATTTTGGAAGTGAAATCATATATAGAATTGTATAATCAGATATTGAGTAATCAGAGAGGCTAAGTTAAGATTCCTCTAAAATTTGTTCAATTCTTTCACTGGAGTGTCTTCTTACACTGAAAATTTATTATCAATGAGTTGTAAATCATATGTTAAATGAATTTCCTTGATACATGGTAGATAAGGCAAAGTCCAGCTACTCTTTCAGTTGGTGATAGAGCTTACTATTCAGAGGACAATCAGTGGTCAAGCTCAGCAATCCAGGAACAAGTAGGTGCTTTATGGGCATTAAGTAGCCATACATGGACAATGGCTCCTTTACTCTGGAGGCACAGTAAGGTAGCGTGCTCTGGAAATTAATACCTGCCTGGGAAGCTCCATGATATCCACTTCTCCAGCCATCATATTGATGGATCTGTAAACATCTACTTTTCTCTGTTAAGTCATTACCCCTTAAATGCCCAGCCTATATATCATGACTGTGCACTAGTAACCAGCAGTGCTGTCCTGATAAGAGAATGAACGATCCTCTTCTCCCTCCCACATTTCTTTACAAATATCTCCTGGCACCTGCCATGGGATGACATTATGAGAAGATCCTTGTCAGATGTGGAGTTCTTGACTTAGGACATCTCAGCTCCAAAAACTTAAACATAAATCTCTACACTTCATATTTTATCCAGCTTTAATTATTCTGTTAGAGTAGCACAAAATGGACTATTACACTCTTAGTGCCATTTTTTAACCTAAAGTAAGAATATCAGTAGTTCCTGTCTCCTATGCTACCATTGAGTATTGAAAGAAAATATGTGCATAACATAACACAACACAACATAACATCACAACATACTAAATACTCAGTACCTTAATAATTCTCATTTCTATTAAGTGGAGAATGACCAAAAACACATGAATTCAGATACACATTTATAAAAAACTTTTCTGTAATGAATCTCATCCTATTTTAGAATATCTAACTTCAGAAATAAGAGGGAAAATAAAACAGCCTATTAAAGATAATGCCCAATTTAAAATTCTTCAAGTTTCTTTTTCCACATGATGGTGGACCTTTGATTGCACTGCACTTTTTAACCATATTCAAAAATATGAATGGCAGTGTCCCACCTTCAGAAATTCTAGGTAAATTGGTCTTGGGGTTAATGAATATTAACTATTCCAGGGGATATTTGTAACAAAGATAAAAAATCACTGGTCCAATAGCTAGATAATCTTCCAATTTGAAATTCATAAACCCTCTCAGCACTCAGGCTGAGGAAAGAGGATTGCAATTTCAAGTCCCACCTGGACAAGACACTCTGTCAAAAAATAAAGAAAAAAAAAATTAAGGCCTGGAATGTAGCTCAGTGGTATGCTGCCCCTGGGTTAATCACTCAGGACCACTGTGTGTATGTTTCTCGCACTAATCTCAATTCTATTTCAAAATCCAATTCTGCCGTCACCTATAGCATCTGATGCTGGTTTTTCCACAGACCAAAATATTGTTGTCTTTCCACAGTGTATTTTCATGGCTCAGCTTTTAGCACAGATCACTGTATCTGTCTCAATATTCTTGTTTGCCATCAGTAAAGCATATTTTCTCACTAAAAACTTAAAAAAATATTTGTAAAGCATATTTGCTGATCATTTTTTAAAATGTTTTCACCAGTGTTTTTACACATCCATAGATGAGTGTCGCTCAGTATACAGTACAGGTCTCAGCACAGAAAAACAATTTTATTCCAAATATTGTTTCAATATATATCTAAAGGATACAATTTCTAAATTTTAAATGGTATTGTAGGATTACCTTACTAATTTAAAAGTATTTATTTAATTATTCTGTAATTATTCTATTTTAGATAGTTTAATGTGGTGCTTCAAATTAGGGATTACAGAGTTGGAAGAAAAAAATGCTTCAAGCGAGAATCAATTTCTACTTCCAACAGAGATGGCTACAGATGTTAGGGAATGGGAAATGACCCCAGCATGACAGGCCTCAAAGTTACGTGGAAGAGGGACTCACTCAGATGGGGACTGGCAATTGCCAATATCCAGTGAGGTTTTCAAGTTCTCTCCCACTGAAACCACAGATGGCATTTATGGGCAACCACAGGAAACAAGGACAGACATATTGTAAAATCTGGACAAGAGCCACACTCCGGCATATTCACAGGTGTGTGAACCAGCAGATTTGTGAAGGAAATCACTGCAACAACCAGCGAACCTGTACCTCAGAGAACTTACATTCCCTCATTTTATTAAAAAAATAGTATCACAAATTAAGACAAAGCCTTTTTCTTTCTATATAGTTGTACAGATTTAGAAAGAAGTTCCCAGAAATCTAACCAAGAGCAATCATTGAAAGATCACACTGAAAGACATGCCAAATAGATCCCAGTGGCAACGGAATATGAAGCAAGCTTTGAGAACAAATGCACAAAGCCAAAAAATTAAAAAGCACAAAGCCAAAAGGAAATGTGTCAAAGCAGGAAGATTAGAACAAGGAGCTGGTCACCAGGTCACAAACAGGTATAATCTTGGACGAATGATTCAGAAAGTAGTTCACTGAAGTTTTCAGTGATTAATAGATCTATTCATGGGGATTAAGAATTATGTATGGTAATAACATGAAGAAGTGATCTCATTGCCTGAGATTGGCATAGAAACAAGAAACAACCTCCATAAATGTGAACCCTGACAAGAATCAATTCTGAATAGTTCTTTAAAACCTTTCTTTCTAAAGTAGTTAGCAAGTACAAAAAAGCACAGCCTACAGGGTGAGCTCTGCCTACTTTTGAATACTTTATTTTCTCTTTAAACTTTGTCAAGCTGTGTAACCATTCCAAGCCTCTCTGAATTTTAGTTCTAGTTGCTGAATATAAAATAATTGCATATTGATTCATGTTTACAAATGGTTCCATGGCATTGCTTTAGATATTCTCAATTATTTTTCTTATCTAATGTATTTTTGAGTTAATAGGAGACAGGTGAAATTAAGGTGAAGTATTTTGTCTAGATAAATGCAATCAATTGTTGCAGTCACATCTCTGGTGCTCACACATAGAAAGCTGGGCTAGGAAGTGATTCCAGAAACTTTTCTTGCTTGGATGTGCCCTTCATTGCCTTGATCCTTGACCTTCCAATTACTGTACCCTTAATATCTTTAAAACTAAATATTTCTCTTCATGTGAAATGTAATTCTAGTTACCTTTCATTACATAGTCACATAAGATTTAATCCCCATTAAATTGAGCTGCCAGTTCACTTGATGGTTCTTTGAATAATATTTACTCAAGGAGAAAGATTAAGTTTTTCTAAGGCCAAATATTTTTATGTTAATTAAACTTAAATTGCAATGGTAGAATATTTAAGAGCTCTGGAGTTATGTGAAGGAAGGTCAATATTAAGTTTAATGTTTGCTAAGACTCAAGATCAACCAGATTTTTTTATTTTAACAAAATGTTACAAGCCAGGAATTATATTGTTGAACTATTATCCAGTATCCAATAAAATAAGTGGATAATCAACCAAATTCATGAAGAGTGAAGGCATATTGACAAAGCAGTTCTGATGACTCTCAAACAGACAGCTTGTAAAAGCAGTGACAAACCAGGATTCAAATAAAGGAAATCTTTACAGTGTTCCCATTGATTCTAGAGCAGGCTTGGAGCTGAAGGTCCATCAGAAGCATCAGCTGGGTGTTTTGATTACCACTATTGAAAATGTAGTCAAAATGTAAGTTAGAGCAAAAAAAAAGAGATCACTATATAAAGAAAATCTAAATAAGTACATCAATTTATATCTAAAAGTCTTTCCATTGCAACTACAGATAGTTGTGTATTTTTTAAATCAGTTTGATAGTATGGTATACACTGTGGGCATAAAATGTATTCATTTACAAACTGGCTTTCATACTGGCATATTTACACATAATGTACTTCACGGATGTGTACACATATACACAAGCACACATCTAAGTTATACAATTTATAAACACAGTTATATGTTCATCATTTTTATTGTATAATCTCTACCTGAGAAAAAATTTCTATTATAGTGATCAAAATACATAAACAATGGAACAGAATCCAGTACTAAGTACATGACTTTTGGCTCTATATGTACATACTAATGTTAATTACTACTGGCATAAGATCACTTGGCTAATAAAATCTGTGACACATGTGCACACATACAAAAGACCTACATTTTACAGGACACTAACAGAGTTGGAGTGTTTTTAAGAATATTTCATTTCACCTAAACTAAAATGGAAAATATTATGGAAAATTTGTTTTCTCCTTTTACACTTCTAAGAAAGCTAACAAAAGGGTAATTTTAAGTTTCAAGGAAGAACATTCTGAGGGAAAAACAAAGACAGTGGGAGAAAAAGAAACTGTACCATTTTTATCTTTTGTGGGTGCTACAGTATGGCACTGGGCCAGGTTCACAGAGCAGGACTGGGATTCTCAGTGGGTAAATTCCCACTGAAGGAGCCCTGAAATGATTGCCTCGGTACCGCATGTCTCTTAGATGCATTTCTTTTTCTAAACATCTCCCTAACCAGCCCAAATCTAAAATGGTGTGATTCCGAGTACAGCCAGCTCCAACAGAAAGGTGGACGGTGTCTGCACCCTATGCAAAATTTTACGTCAACCCTGGGCAACCTTGCAGTACCAACTTCTGTCCCAGAAGCAAAGAGTTCCTCATAAAAATATGAAACACATATGGATTAGAGGGGAGAAGCTGCTTTTTCCCTTCTTACTGTGCTCACTGTATCCTGTTTAAAGAATACTGTCACACTGCTCACCGCACAGCACAGCCAGGCTCAACTGAAACACAGCATGAAATGATGGAGACTCAGTTACAGCAGGAGCCATGGGTGCCGTTTCTCTCAAAATTAGTGTAAAAGAAAACTTGCGTTGAAAACGTTAAGAGGAGAGGAAGTTTTGTTCAAGAATATTGACATGAGCTAGTAGAGTGCCTGATGGCTAAAATGGAGGTTAGGCAATGTGATGAGGCCACCTGTGTTTGTTAACTGGTCCTCCGTCCTTCCCACAGAGACTGGGACATAGGACACTACCATTAGGGGATGGATCCCGGTTCCTTGAGAAAGATGTTCCTGGGTTTTCAAACCACAAACACACTGCTAAATTTCACGACTCACAAGAAGGCCGACAAACAATTTGCAGTTGTAAGTTTTCTAAGTGAAATGTTCATGGTTGGGGCCTATATTTATGAAGAAAATTGTTCACATAAGCTGAGGAGAACACAGAGGCCATTTTGGTCAGTGCAATGTGATAAGGTGATGATTTCTGGCCACAGTGTGAGTAATTTTAAGAAAAAGTTTTAAGAAACAGAAGACTTATGAGTGAAGCTCACATTTTTGTTACACAAAATGAATTTTTATTTATTGCTTTATTAAGTTTCCTTCACATCTCCCAATGTTTGCTGCACACATAGTCTGTTGTATCGAACATCATTTTCTCTCTGGAATTTTTCCTGTATCCTCTATACTTAGAAGTTTGTATTCTAGAGTATATAACATAAAGTATTCAGGTTGTTACTATTATGGTTTATATATTGTGTCAACTTGGGGACTGTAGAGGTTTGGCTGAATGATTCAACAGGAAGCTAGGGTGCTTACTTTGTATACAACCTGAGCCTGTAGAAGAGGAGGGCATGGAGATTGAGTGAGAGCCACATGCCCCCTGGGTGGGGGTAGCCTGTTTACAATGTAAGGGAGAAAAACAGGCTGCTTGCTGCCATTCCTCCCTTCTGCTCTTGTGGTTTTTGCTGTGCTCTGCCACCATGAATGTTTTCCCTCTGCCATGTGCCACTCTGCCTCTGGGCCAGCCCAGTATGGATTAAAACCTCCACAAACTGTAAGCTAGATAAACCTTTTCTTCCTTCATTTTGGGCTTTGGGTATTTTGTCTCAGCAACGAGAAAAAAGGAACCAAGATAGTTACTATTATTGGATATTGGTGCACATCCCAGGTAATTTTAAACTATAAAAGTTAAAGTGAAAAAAGACAGCATGTGGGAATAACTATTTAATTATACACAAAAGTATATGTATACGACTTAAAGCCACATAGAAAAAGAACACGAGACAATGTAAAAATTAGAGTAGTCAAATAAATTAAGGAGTTCAGAGTTGTTATTTTTCCTGAAATTTGCTTGTAATTGAAGGTAATTTTTGTTTTTAATTTTGTTTTTGTTAATTAGAAAATTATTGTAATTTTCCAATTCATTTGCAAATTTATTTTTCTTATGCAAACACATATTAACTCTGCTTTAGGTTGCAAGCAGAGTCACTGAAATGAAAAGGATGAAAACTCTGTCATCAAAACTGCTTAGCAAGGAGCTGTCGCAGCTGTCAAACATGATGCACTTCAAATGTCACCCGCACACTTAAAAGGAGCCGTGGCCACGCAGAGATCCTGTAATGACTGACTGACATGCTAAGAAGTTGTGGAACAAGTACCATCTGTGAGGGGCAGAGCCTCATAGACAGTAAAGAACGTAATCAGCAGCTTATGGAGTAAATGCCACATAAGCTGCTCTCTGAGCGAGACCCACCTTGACTTGGCTATAGAAAAAGGAGAATATTGTAGTGTAAAACCCTGTATTTATATAAATCATTTCCTTGAAAAGCTCTTAAGTCCTTAACAGATCTGGAGCTCATCAATCCTTAAATTCCAATGGAGTAAGAATTATAGAGGCCTGTAATCCTCAAGATAATTATTTAGTGATCCAAGACAGACAGAGTTATAGAGGCCCCCTCTGCTTTATGAATAGTTATGTGATCTTGAGAAAGGGATTACTTTTGTTAGAAAACCTCAAATTGAAACAAAGAGCGCAGAGACTTACCCTGTTGTACTATACATATTTCTGTAAGGTGCCTTAAACCTTTATTGAGCTCTGGTAAATAAAGACAAGTTCAAGAGTGGGGAATTATGACATTCAGCCTAAGCTATTATTATTCATATGCAAACAGTAACACTAGTCTTCCAGACAACCATACGAAGAATAACCATTTTTATAAACATCCAACTCTTTCGTTTGTGCTGCTGATTATGGACCTAATTTGTTTTTTCCACTATTTCGTCTCTATGAGTTGTTCATGCCTCCCTAGAACACAGCCCCACTCAGCATCCCCTGTCCAACTACTACACCAGGATCTCAACATCAGCCCCAGGTACAAAATCTAAGTTAGCAAAGACTGATTTTTTTCATTAGTGATGACTACCAAGATGTTCGTATTCTACCTGGCTCATAATAGAGAGGAAAACATGTATTGGAAGGAAAGAATGGATATGAATAAAAGAATAATAAATAGAATTAACTTCTGTTGCATGCTCCACAATTCATTCTACATCTTCTTCTACATATTGCATTCTGTTCAGATAACAAAAGTCAGTCATTGTTCTTTAGCAAATTATTTTCTCATTTTATTTCCATTGATTAGTGCCTTTTCAGTAGTATGGTTTCATTTTGTGAGAAAGTAGAACAAAATCTCCTAACAAAATAGTAAAAGGAAAATAGTTAAAACATTATATATTAATATATTCAAAGTAGTTAATCAGAATGTAATAAACAAAAAACTTCTTTTACAAAAAGCCCCCCAGATATTTGCCCAGAATACTAATTTCAATGAACTAAGAAAAGTAATACAAATGAAACAGTTCACATATCTCTTAAAATATTTTGTACAGGGCATGGGGGGCCTGCTTATAATCCCAGCAACTGGATGAGAGAATATTTGTAGAGATTACAAATATTAGGGTATAGGCAGGAGAATATTTGTGAGTTTAATGGCAGCTTGCGGCTTCATAGTGAATTCAAAGGAAGACTAAATGACAAGTGAAAGCCTGGTTCAAAACAAAATAAAGAGTACAAAATTGAAAAGTTGTTATAGGTAACTGGAGAATTACTTGAACTTCTTCCTACTTCCTATTTATCTATCTTCTATTTTGCTCTCTCTATACATTACATGTATATAACATATAGTAAATATAATGTGCCTCTTTCTCACTTATTTCACTTAACATTACATACTCAATTGTATGTATTTACCCATGAATGCCTCAAGGTTATCATTCTTTATGGCAGGGTATTATAACATTGTGTATAGATACCACATATTTTTGTCCATTCCTCTGTTGATGGACACATACACTGTTTCCAAATTCTAGCTATTAAAACTTATGCTGAAATGAACATTGATATCCCTGTAATATGATGATTTTAACCCTTTTGGGGCAACACCTTGAAATGAGATATGTACATAAAATAGAATTTCTGTTGTTAGTTTTTGAGGAATGTCCACACTGATGTCCATAGTGGTTGTACTAGTTCTTATTCCCATCAACAATGTAAAAGAGTTCCTGTTTTCTCCAAATCCTCAACAGTATTTGTTATTATTATATTTTTGATGATATCTAGTCCTAAAAAATAGGTGAGCAAAATGAACAGGTATTTCTTAGAAGAAGGAGAAGTGGCTAATAAATACATGAAAATCACTGCTATTGGAGAAATGAAAGTGAGAACTGCATTGCGATACCATCTTTCTCCAATATTGTTTTATGTAAAAATACAATCAAACTTACAAGATGATGAAAATTCAAACAAATTTTAATACTTCCCTATACTGTATCCCCTTAAGGAATAATTTCCCTTGTCAAACTTTATTTGAATTTTTAACTTATTTTACAAATAATAATTCAGCATTATTAAATTTTACCTAATGTTATAAAAGTAAGTTATATAAATCTCAAGGGAAATTTTATTTACCTTTACTTTTATTTATTTATTATTCATTTTTTTCAATATTGGGGCTTAACCCTAGGCCCTTTACACTGAGCTATATGTCGGTATCAGCTAATGTTTACTAGAACAGATTTAATATAAAATGTCTCTGTATATGCTCTATAAAGAATTACAATGTAAAGTTACAATGACCTCATGAAGTGTCAGCTTTGGAAAAATGCAAAAGGGCAATCTATATGCTGGAGATTTGACCGATGCCGTCAAAGTCAGAGGTCAAGGGCTCTCTGCACAATGCCATGGGAGTCCACACTGGGAAGCTGAAAGGTCTGCACTGCAAGGCTGGAGTTTGAGCTAAAGATGGACACCCAAAGGAGATGGCAAAGACACGAGCTCCTTTAAAGGAGCAGAGGACTTCCTTCTTGTTTTCCTTTTATGCCAACTGGGCTACAAGCCTATTGGTTGGTAACACGTTTAGGGTGGGTCTTGCCCATCTCTTCATTAACTGAAACATTCAGATTCACCTGGAACTCTGCTAGTCTTTTCTTATTCATGTTGGCAGTACAGTTAACTGTCACATTCTCCAACACTTTAAAAAAAAATTTTAAGAGCTTTGCTAAGTCCCTAAATGGCCAAAGTAGGGCTCATGCCTTGGATCCACAACCACAGCTTCCCAAAATTCTGCGATTATGGGTGTGTTCCTTTATTCCTGACAAAGAAATTACCTATATTAACTGAAAATATCATGAATTCATCTGGATACTCAGAAACATATTTATAAAAAGAAAAATCAGAAAGTGAGAGAAAAAGAGATAGAAACACAGTTTAGTTCAGAAATATACATCATATTTTCATTTTCATTTTAACAAAATAACTGAATTTATTTTTGCTTGAATGTAAACAAGTATTCAATTTATTTTTGCTTGAATGTAAACAAGTATTCAATAGTAATGCACACAAATGTTGAATGATCTATAAATTCATAAATGTTTCATTGTAACTAAATATATTATTTCCTCACGCTTTCCTGCAAATCAAAGAAAAAATAATTCTTAAGCCATGATGAGAAATATACTCTGCTTTGCATTACACATCTTTTCTCCAAAATAGAAAAAGTGTGGAATTTAAAAAGTACCTCTTACCTAGTTTTGATTTACTCAGTGACTTTTATCTTCTTTAAAAGTCCCTAATGTCCGTAATTTTGCTCTTCTTTCTATATATATATTTTGCTCAGCCAAGATGGAGGGACGGATGGTTGGATGGATGGTTGGATGCATGGATGGGTGATGGATAGATGGATGGGTTAGATGGATAAAAGAATGGATTTATGATTATTCTTCACTCAAATTTACTATGAGGTCTATATTTCAGAAAGTTTTTATGCTTGATTTCTTAGCTGACTATATTTTATCATTTTGTTTTCCAAAAGATCTCCATTGTTATATGTTTCTTTAATTTGAAAATGTCTTCTACTGCTTTAATAGGTATAAGATAGTATGTTACACAATCTAAAACTTATGTTCACTTTATTCAAAATTGTTTAAGTAACTTTTCACTGCCTTCAGATGATTTCATAGTATGTAGAATCTGAAGTCCAATTCATATAAAATACACCAAGTGGCAAGAAATTATCATAAAATTAGACAAAAGATGATCATGTAAATATCTGTAGATTTAGAAGTAACTATGCAGTGTAAAGTCCACTGGGGGTGACCCTATGGACTCCACTGGGCCCCTGGCAGTGCTGCGCTGGAGTGGAGCCCGGCAGTCCACTTAGGTAACCCTGAGGACTCAACTAGGCCTCCAGACATGCTGTATTGAGGCAAAGCCTGGCGGTTCATTGGGTAACCCCGCCAACTCTACTAGACTGATGGCATTGAGGGCTTGTCAATGGGGACTTGACCATAGTAAACCTGGTTCCCTGCCTATCTACTGTCTTTGAGCATGGGTGCTTTTCCAACTCCTGTCATGGCAATTTGTGTACACCCATTTTTGTTACAGCATAATTTGAAGTAGCCATGTCTCTTCCCAGTGTGAGAGCCCGAGGGAGTAAATAAACCAAAAAGTACAGTTGTTATCAGAGGGAAGACAACTGATTGGGTAGTAGAACAATGGTGATGAGGGTGGAGAAAATTGATTAATTGAACGAGCCATCATCTGTGTGTAACTGAGCAACAAATGTGAAGATAACATTATGTAATACAGCATCCAGGGTTAATTCCCTACTCTTTTCCATATCATTTGGCTTTTCCTTTATTGTTTTTGTGTTAACTAACGCAAAGATAACGTTATGTAATACAGCATCCAGTGCTAATTCCCTGCTATCTTCTCTATAATTTTGTATTTCCTTTATTGTTTTGTGTTATTCTGGTTTATATGGCTCCTTTCTTTTGTCTTTAAAATAAAAAAATAGGCCAATCATATTTTCTTCATTATATAGTATCAAAGCACCTGTTTATAATAAAAGGATAAATACATATGTAGAGATATAGATAGATATATAGATAGAGATGTAGACAGAGAGAGAATGAGAGAGAGAGAGAGAAAAGATCTCATAAGGAATCAGAGTGCCTAATTCTAACTTTTCTTTTGATGGAACATTATGATTTTAGGGAAATTGAGACACTGACAGTGATATCGTACTGTTAATGTGTAGGCAAATAGGACAAGGTAAATATTGGGCATCCACATAGCAAATATAAGTAGTAACCTGGTACTAAGAAATTTCTTTTCAAATGTGCTTTTTTCTTTTTTTTGCAATACCAGGGATTGAACTCAGGACCTTACGCTTGCCAGGCAGGTGCTTATTACACTGAACTGCATCCCCAGCCCTGCAGTGTGGTATTTTTAAGTATCATCCCAAAGTTGTACATTAGAACTGCAGAAATTATCTATCTTTTATATAATTGAAACTTTTCTGTATATTACTGATTCCTTCATCTCCTTTTTCCTCTGATACCACCAACATACTTTGCTTCTATAAATATACATTACATTACAAATATAAGTAAAGCTATTGAGTATTTCTTTCTGGCTCTCCCATTTACAGATTGCTATGACAATAGATCTTAAGCTAAATCTCAGGGTATATTATGCATACTCTCATAACCATGTAGATACAATGGATACAGCAATTCAACGACCATGACAATAATCCGATGATGTATGCATCTATCAAAACTTCACTTTGTACAATTTAAAACATATAGTTTTATATGTCAACAATGTCAAAATAAAGTTATTTTTGAAAAATCTTCTTTTAAAGATCAGTCAAAATAGTAAATGGATTACTATAAAGGATATGGTATGCAAAACCACTATCAGGAGTTTTTCCTTACCTGGGAACACAACTGGATTGGCAGTTAAAAAAACTGAAGAACTGTAGAGGAAACTCAGAAACATAAATTTTGAAAATTAGTTTCACTGCTTATTTTTTATTTTTATATATACATATAATTCTCTTTTATATAAAAATAAATTTTAAAATACTGAAAATAACATTGTATTTCTGTCAATAACTCTTCTCCATTGTTGGTGGGGCTATGAACTGTAAACTGATACAACCACCATGGAAATCAGTATAGAACTTTCTCAGAAAACTGAAAGTAGAAATTCCACTTGACCCAGCTAGCCCCCTAATAAGTATCTCTCTAAAAAATTAAAGAGATGACACCATAGTGATATACATGCCAAAAAAAGGCAGACAACAGGAAAAATATTATAGAGTTATTGTAATTTACTGTGGCAAATATATCTTAAGTTGTACTTTGATTTAGTAGAATTCTCTTGTATGTTTTATATGCTCTTTGGCCTATTAGTCTTGCTTTCAGTCTGTATATGTGTTAACTAAATTTATAAATTCTTATAAATAAATAAATGAATCTGATGCTAGAAAAATAAAAAGGATTGGAGGGAGGGAGAAAAAGAGAAGAAAATTGAAATACGTCATATATGTGCACCAGTGCTCTACAATGAATATAATCATTATGTATGGCTAACATTTCCAGTAAGTGTAATTTTTCTCTTTAAAAAGCAGGTTAGAAAAACAAAAAGGTCAGTCTCCACTCATGTTTAGCTACAATAAGATAGCTCAATTTCTTATTAATAATCTTGAAATGTAAGAAAGTGAATTTGCCATATAAAATCAAATTGTTGAATACAATAGCAGCTCTTTATTTCATAATGCAGCACAGAATGAATAAATGACTGGATTTTAATTTTGAGAATCAATTACTACATATGAGATCTCTATCAAGTGTTTAAACTCTTTGGGTTCACAGTTTTTCAGTAGATCTTTTCTTGATCTTATTTTGATTGAAGATGATTATAATGGCAGGTAGGATATATTATAAGCAGTAAAACATTTGCAAATATAAGAAATAATTGTGAGTATACCATTTTAGTTAAATTGTGTGTTGAGGAGTAAAAACAAAGAACTAGAATGTTTCTACACACTTACATAAAATTGTAGTCTAGTAAAGTTTATTATATCGTTTTACAGAGAAATTACCTCTAAGAATGAATGAAACACATTTGCTTTTAAATTTAAATAAGATTCTGTATTTCCTACATGAAATAGAATGATTTTATAGCTGTCAAAGTGATTTGTATGAAGGACAAGAATGGAGACATATGTATACAATCTCAGCACTCAGGAGGCTGATGCAGGAGGATTGCTGTTTAGTCCAAGGCCAGCTTTGGCTACAGAATGAGTTCCAAGACCAGCCTGAATTACAGAGCAAGACCGTGTCTCAAACACCACCATCCCACTCCCCCCAGACACAAAACAGACATAAAAATAATATAGAACTAGTCATTTACTCATTGTTCTCTAGTGTCCTAACCACTTAAATAACTCATTTTGTCTTGTCTTTTAAAAAACTAATAAAAGGAACAAAAAATCCTAATTTCTCTTATTAAAATGGTTACATATATTTAAATCACATACATTAAATGAAAAAATTATTTTTGCCCAAATATTCTATGAATATTGAAATGACTTATGCTGAATTAAAATGAAAATATAAACAGAGTAATTATGTCTCTTTGCAATCAGTTTTTATATCTTTTTACACTAATGTTTGTTGCTTAATGTGAAAATAAGACAAGATAAAAATAAACTAATATTTTTATGCATGGCTGACTATTTTAAGTAAACTAAATTATAATGTTAAACATAGTATCTTAAGGAACTTTGACTTCAAGAAGAAATGTCAGCAAAGCTTTTTGGAAATTTAATGTTTATCTTGTATTCTTTCATGTTCTAGGAAGTACATAGAATAAATGAATTCATGTTTCCTTTCCTCGGGGAGATTAATATCTAACTACCTATGTCAAACAATTCAAGAGCTATTGAAAAATATTTTTATAATATATTGAAAGCAGAGAGGAAATTTTTAATATTTCCAGTCAAAATATTTTCTAGGAACAAAATCAAAACAAGGATTAGCAAAGATTTTTAAAACTGTATCAACAGTATCTTGGGGAGTTAGTCTTCAATGAATTAAATTGTGAGTTTTTAATTATAGAAAAGAAAAAAACAGGAAACATGATTCAATCAAGGAACATCTCATAGAGTAGATATTCACTGAACGTTAAAATAGTGATAAGATTTGAACAGACAGAAAAAGAGAAGGGACAAAGCATAGGAATCAGCAAACATTAGGAAAAATGAGTAGGAAACATCTTTGGAGTGAAGGGTAACTGTCAGAGGTTAGAGAAAAGTTTGTTTACAAAATGTTTCGTGGAGCAGAAAAGATAAAGAATTAAAGCCCTTGAATTAAAAGGAATATTCTAAAGAAATGATATATTAAAATAGTAAAAAATTAGTTAAAAATGTGTAAAATTATTAAATGAAGTGGGTGGAGTGGTGCCTAAAATAATTACATAAAGTTGATTGGCTTGAGAGTTGCCTAGGGGATCCATATAGCAAACTTCTGAGTGTGTCTGGATGGGCCATTGACACACGACCTTGGGTACTATATCTGGTACTATACTGACATATGCCTTGGGTCCTTCATGCTTCCTCTCCAGCAGTGTTTCTCTGTTCTGCTTCAAAGCTGTGATGAATTAAGCAGTTTTGGTCTGCCATGCCCTTCTGCTGTGTTCTTTATGCTTTGCAAGTAGATAACCATGGACTGAATCCTCTAAAATCATGAGCCAAACTTAAAGTCTCCTCATTTAAATTGTGAGGGTCAGATATTGCATCATAGCAACTGCAAAGCTGACTAATGCAGAGGGAAGTCTAGTCTTGCTGAGACTAATCTGAACTCATGATTCAGAAGATTTTGGAAGTTGTTTCTGGCAGGGGTTTGGAGTAAATTAAAAATGTCTGCTAGACAAGCTTTTCAATGTTGTAAGCAGAGTTTACATGGTGATTTTTGTCAAACCTGAGAAGACCAGAATGCTAATAGAAATATGGACAGTAAAGGTCAGGCTCAGGATAACTACATAAGGAAGTGGAATAGAGGCTATACATGTGACATTCTGGCTAAGAATTTCTTATCTGTTATTGTGTTTACTTTGAGAATAAGTGTAACTTAAAAAGACTGGGTGGAATTTAGTGTTAAACTAATTGTGCCAATTTTTTTTTTAAATAAAAGAACAAAAACATCAACAAACATACACACAGTAGCACAAGAACAGTACAAAAACCAAACTACAAATAAGGAGGCAGGGGATCAACAATGGTTGTTGTATTACACATTGGTAGCCTCAAAGCGTATACACAGGGCAATACAAATAGACATACAAGATTGATCAAACAGCTAATCACTGATTGTTTCCCACATCAGTAAGACATGAGACAACAGTGCAACCATGTCAGTCATCCCATGCATACATACATACATACACAGCTATCCTCCTCTTCCTCCTCTCCTTCCCTTCATCCTGCTTGGTCTCTACCCTTGAGCAGTCTCTCTTCATACCACCCGATCTATATTCTCACCTCCAGGTTCATACACTAATGATACTATACGCTGTTTGCACATGCACACCTGGTTTACCTCACTTATGAGTATGGTCTCTAATTGTGACCATCTTTTATAATTGTGCCAATTTGATTGGCTTGGGAACCACGGAGGGGATTAGTGATGCAAACTTCTCAGTGTGGCTGTGTCCATGCGGGCAATGGAAGTGTGACGTTGTGTAGTATATTGGGCCCCTCATTCTTTTTTCTCTGGCATTTTCACGCTGTCCACTTCCTGTCCATTTCCAGTCTACCAGGCGTCTTTTCTGTGCTGTGTCCTTATGTTGTGATGTTACATTGAAGCCAGCAGACCATGGACTAAATAACTTTAAACCTCTCCTTTAAAATTCGGGAATTTGGTATTTTGTTTCAGTAATATAAAAGTGGACTAATACAAAAAAGAATGAAGATAGGACAGCAAAGTATGTAGTTCTCTCCACAAATGTTCGCATAACATAGAGTGAATGGTTAAGTCCATAATGCCATTAAACATAGGTCCCACTGGCTTAGTGGTTATAATGTGTTTTCCAGCAGCTAATCACGTGCACATTTGTTGTGTTTTAATCTTTTCTAAAATTTTTAAACAGATAATTTTCTCCATATGAAGTGTGAGGAAAATAAAAGAGTTGTTTTTGGTTTTTCACTGCATAGGTGCAGATCTGCAACTTAAATCAATTTCCATAGTTTTAAATTCATATTTCTCACCAACTCACTTCATTTCTTCAAATATGACTGATTTATCAATGGAAAAGCAACATCTAAGAAATTTTGAAAGATCAGAAGCAAAATATGATGATGGGTCAGATGAGAGGAATCAAACTTTTGAAAAGTAAAGATCACATAAATTCTTTCATTTTGGTCTTGGAAGAATAGAACCATGGAAAAAGTAAAAAAAACTGAAAAGACTGCTTCTACACAATTTCAGTAGTAAAGCTGTCTTTAATATTTTGTCCAGAAAATTGATAGCTATTACTAATAATATGTTTCGCATTCTCCTCTTTTTCTCACAGACTCAGATGCAGGAGGTAAATCATCAACATTTAAAATTATCCAGTGAGGAACACTTTAAATATGTTGCTACTGAATCACACAATATTGCTTTTCTTTTGCATTTATAATCATATTTTCAGTTATTAAGAGCCGGTTGCAGGACAGGTATAATCTTGGGCAAGATAGAGATGATTCTTCTAGCTTAAAGAAATTCCCTGGAAAATGCAATAGCTAAAAACTGTCATGTCACAACACAGTGCATGGAGTGTGTCTATAAATTCTGAAGGAGAATATGAGCTCAGAGCACACTGTCTATCATGTTTAGTATATGTTAAGCATTTTTATATTTTATAGCTCAGCAACATTATAATTTGCCTGTGTGTCTGCTATCATCATACTCAACTTGTGAATACAGGAGTAAATAGTACTACAGTATTAAAACTTATTTGTTTTTTGTTTGAGCTTTTATTGCCAAGTAAAAGGAGGAGTAGGAATTTTGATAGCTCTATTTAAACAAAACCTGTATCTTTAGGCCAGGGACATAGTTCATTGCTACAAGCACCTGCCTGGTAAGTGCAAGTCTGATTCCTGGTACAAAATATATATATCCTCATTCCCAATATTTGTGATATGCTGCTACAATCACGTCAAGTCTAACTCCGCTTTAATACATCTTAGGATTCTTCCACTTTCTTAATTAGAAAGGGAACATTGATGCGTTAGATCCCATGGAATCATGGCTCTCTGATGGTGAATCATTTTGTGCTACAATATTGAGAAGCTGATTCCACTGCTATTGCAGTTTGTCCGGGGATAGTTTATCCATTAATCCCAGACTAACAAGGGAAGCTATAGGCTTATAAAACTATCAAATGAGAGGTTAATCAGAATTTTCAAGACAGGTTCACAAAAAAAGAGTAAATTTCTTTAGTGTTGTGGGGATTCTTTATTTATCAAAGAAACAGACATAAGAACTAGAGCAACACATTTATCATGACAGTATAAATGAATTTGTCCCATTAAACCAATTTTAGATATTTTTTCAACCTAAATATGTCAGTTCCCTCTATTTTTTCTACTTGTAACAGAAAAGTTTCAATTGGAAAATTAGAACTAATTATAAATTAGCCAATAGTTGTGCCTACATGAACTTTTAATTTGAACTGTCTTAGATTCAGGGTTACTACACATTTCAAGCTGTGACTTACATCCTTCTTATCTACTTGTTTATGGACCATTTTGCTTTTAATTTGTCTAAATGCAATTTTGAAGCATTTTTCACTATTTTGCCATTATTCTTTCACGTTTTTAATCACCAGATAAAATTTAAAATTACAATAATTTACTAAAATTATTTTTTTAATTCTACACAAGGTGTCAAATTGGAAATCAGCCCTTCAACTATTGGTGATAAATATTGCTCATAAAACATGTGCTTTTACATTTACTGATATGTATTATACATATGTATATGTATATAAATTACATAAATATATTTAAATGTATCTTATTTCAATATCTTTCTTTAAATGTTAAGGCCCAGAGCCCATTTGTCTATCATTTCTTTTTCCAATACCCAATAAAGAATAAATATTCAAAAATCAAATAAATATTTGTCATTGCATTGCAAATTTGTATTTTATTTTGAAAAAAATATGCTCCTAGACCAAAAAGTAACTATCAAGATTATAAATGATTTCTCAAAATAAATATTGATTAGTATAAATATATCATACCTCTAAAAATAAAACTATAAAAAACGGAAAGATTATAAAAGCTTATATGAAAGAAAGAAGCTGTGAGACCTGAAAGGCAGATCGGACTTCAAGAGCTGACGGAGAGACTTCCAGGAAGATGGCGACCAGGTGAGCGGCAGAGGGAATCTCTCCCAGAGACTGATCCTTTGCATTTGGGTGCCCGGTCCGTGGATGCAAAATTCCAACTGATCGGGCTGCTCTCTGCTGCATGAGCATTAAAGGGCCGGCTGATAAGCCCGGCGGCGAGAAGTGGGCGGATCCTGAGAGCTGGGCACCCGAGGGATCAGTGAGGTGCTTCAGCTGCAGCTCAGCTCGGATCACATGCAGCCGGGAGGGCGATTGCGGCGGAAGGGAAGCCCCCGGCTCCTGAACCCGGTTGGTTTGGGGACGGCTGTGACCGGGATTTGTTGGAGGCGGCAGAGCGGAGGAGGGTCGGAGAGCAAGCTGCTGGGATGGATTGTGCCAGTCTGGGCAGTGTTCCAGGATCCCGCTAGGAGCCCCAACCCTGCAGCGGGCGCCGCGCAAACTGGAGCAACAGGGATCGGCAGCCTCCAGCTCCTGGACCCGATCGGCTCGGAAACGGCTGTAGCCGGGATTTGTTGGAGGCAGTGGAGCGGGGAAGGCTCAGAGAGCGAGCTACTGGGACAGACTGCGCCAGTCTGGGCAGTGTTCCGGGATCCCGCGCAGGGCCCCGCCCCCACATCCGGCAGTGCGCGAACTGGAGCAGCTGCGATCGGTGGGATTTCTGAGTCAGGAAAAAGCTCGATCCGGGGAGATATATCTGAACGGCATTCCTGCCTGCAGGATCCCAGGGTGAGTTGAGTGGGTGCTCTAACCGGTTTTTCCTGAGTCGGGAAGAAGCTCTGCCCAGCGAGTGACATCAAAGCAGCTTTAAGGACTGGGGGATCTCCCAGGTAGGGAGAGCTAGCTAGGCGCCCCTAGGGGATTTGTGAGGAGGGAAGGAGCTCCACCCAGGGAAGAACACCTGAGTGGCCAGTCTGCAAGACGCCTGGGGCGGCGACCTGTTTATACGCCCCAGCCAGGTCTCGGGGTAGGGAGTAGAAGCAAAAATCTCACCAGACAGCTTAAGGGACATTCTCACAAAGAGAAGGAATCATTGGAGCAGCCTCTGCAGCACACCTTTGTCTGCTGAACTGCCTGGGGAATTCATAGCTCCACATTTGAATCTGATACCCAAAAATGGGAAAACAGAGGAACAAAACGCAGTCTCAAAACTCAACCCCACCCAGAACAAGTTTTGAATGTGAGGATACAGGGGAACCAGGAAGCCACATACCTGCAAGTTATGAAACGACTGCATCCGAAATGAAACAACTCCAACAGGCCATAAAAGAGCTTAAAGCCGAAATAAGCCACATACCCACAATGATTTCTCAGACAAAAAACGAGCTGAAAAGAATGATGGAAGAAATGTTCCGTGCGCATAGAGAAGATTTAGACAAAAGACTAGAAGGAAATAGGAAACAAATGGAAACGTTACAAGAGCAATTTAGGAATGAATTACCAAGAATGAAACAGATCCAAAGAGAATGCCAGGATTTTAAAACTCACGCTGAAAGCATGCAAAACCATTTAAATGAAACCGAAGATAGAATTTCAGAACTTGAAGACAGCATGGCAGCTTATCAGTGTGAAAGGAAGAATCTCATGACATCATCAAAGACACAAGAAAAGTCAATCCACCAGCTGCAAGATGAAGCAAAACGTAACAATATTCGAAATATAGGAGTGTGTGAAACAGCAGGAGATCTCACAAACGATATAAAAGGAATATTTGATGAAATAATGGCAGAAAATTTCCCAAACAAGGTAAAAGATACTGAAGTTCAGTTAAGCGAGGCATATAGAACCCCAATGATCCATAACCCAAAGAAAAACACACACAGGCATATAATAGTCAAGATCTCAGATATCCAGCAGAAGAACACAATATTAAAAGCTGCCAGAGAAATGAAAGAGATCACCTATAAAGGAAAGCCATCAGAATTACAGCAGATTTCTCAACGGAAACCATGAAATCAAGAAGACCTTGGAGCAAGATACTACAGGTTCTGAGACAAAACAACTTCCAACCCAGACTGATGTATCCTGCAAAACTATCCCTCAAATTCAATGGAGAAATAAAATATTTCCACGACAAAGAACAACTGAAGAACTTCATGAGTGCCAAACCAGCATTGAAAAAAGCACTAAAAGATATTCTAGACAGAGAAAAAAGAGACCACAATCCCAAGAACAGCTATAGAAATAATTCCCTAAACAAAAGAAATAATTAAACAGTCAGCAAAAGAAGGAAAACTTCAAGTAAATAACATGACTAGAATAAGCCAACATATAACCATGGTAACCATTAATGTAAATGGCCTCAACTCAAAAATCAAAACGAAAAGATTGGAAGACTGGATTAAGGAACACAATCCAATGATATGCTGTATACAGGAAACACATTTTACTCAAAAAGAAATCCACAGGTTGAAAGTTAAAGGTTGGAAAACAATTCTCCATGGATCAGGCCCCCAGAAAAAAGCAGGGGTAGCTATTATGTCTGCAAACAATGTAAACTTCAAAGCAAAAACAATCAAAAGAGATAAAGAAGGCCACTACATACTAGTTAGGGGAAAGCTACAAGAGGAAGAGGTAACAATCCTAAACATTTATGCACCAAACAATAGAGCACCTAACATTACAAGTCAAATCTTGACAGACGTAAAAAATCAAATAACTAATAACACTATTGTAATAGGGGAACTAAACACCCCTCTGACGCAAAGAGACAGGTCAACTGGACAGAAACTCAGCAAAGAAATAAGAGACCTGAACCAAAAGTGTGAACAAATGGACTTAGTAGATGTATACAGAGTGTTCCACCCCACAAAATCAGAATACACATTTTTCTTAGCTGCACATGGGTCTTTCTCCAAAATAGACCACATTCTAGCCCACAGAGCATATCTACCTAAACGCAAAAGAATTCAAATTGTCCTATGCATATTATTGGACCACAGTGCAATAAAATTGGAAATTAATGACAAAGAGAACTCCAAAAACCACATATACACGTGGAAATTAGACAATAACCTACTGAATAACCATTGGGTCACACAAGAACTTAAAGAAGAAATTAAAAATTACCTACAAATAAATGAAAACGCAAGTACAACCTATCAGAATCTGTGAGATGCAACGAAAGCAGTCCTCAGAGGGAAAATTATAGCAATGAAATCAGATACAAAGAAAATAGAAAGACAGGAAATAAAAAACCTAATGATACACCTCAAACTCTTCGAAAAAGAGCAAGAAGCCAAACAAAGAGCCCAAAGAAGGGAGGAGATTATAAAACTCAGGGCAGAAATTAATGCAATTGAGATGAAGAAAACTCTACAAAAAATTAGTGAATCAAACAGTTGGTTCTTCGAAAGAGTAAATAAAATTGATAAACCCCTAGCCAACCTTATCAAAAAAAGAAGAGAAAGATCTCCAATTCATACAATAAGGAATGAAAAAGAGGAAGTCACTACAGATCCAAAAGAAATACAAAAGATCATTAATACCTACTTTGAAAATCTGTATTCCCATAGGGTAGAAAATACAGAGGAAATGGACAAATTCCTAGAAAGGTACAAATTGCCAAAATTGAATCAGGAAGACGTAAAAATCCTGAATAACTCAATATCAATTAATGAGATTGAAAACGTCATTAAAACTTTCCAACAAAGAAAGCCCAGGCCCTGATGAATTCACAGCAGAATTCTATAAAACATTTAGAGAAGATCTAATGCCAACACTCCTAAAATTCTTCAATGAAATCGAAAAGGAAGCAACTCTCCCCAACACATTCCTGGAGGCAAGTATCATACTGATACCAAAACCAGAGAGAGACCCAACCAAGAAAGAGAGCTACAGGCCAATCTTACTAATGAACATACATGCAAAGATACTCAACAAAATACTGGCAAATAGATTACAACGAATCATAAGGAAAATTATACACCAGGACCAGGTAGGATTAATTCCAGGAATGCAGGGATGGTTCAATATTCACAAATCAATTAATGTAATACACTATATTAATACAGTGAAGGACAAAAACCACATGAGCATTTCAATAGATGCAGAGAAGGCTTTCGATAAAGCGCAACATACATTCATGTTAAAAAACTTAGAAAAAATAGGAATAGATGGCCTATACCTCAATCTGATCAAAACCATCTACAACAAACCAACGGCCAACATCATACAAAATGGACATAAACTGAAAACCTTCACTTTAAAGTCAGGAACAAGAGAAGGATGTCCATTGTCACCACTCCTATTCAACATAGTTCTGGAAGCACTAGCCAGAGCAATCAGACAAGAGAGAGAAATAAAAGGAATAAGGATAGGAAAGGAAGAAGTCAAACTATCACTATTTGCAGACGACATGATACAATACATGGAGGACAGCAAAAACTCCACAAGAAAACTCCTGGAATTAATTGACAAATTCGGCAGCATAGCCGGATACAAAGTCAACACCCAAAAATCAATAGCATTCCTGTACACGAACAACAAACAGACTGAGAGAGAAATTGAGGAAACCATACCCTTTACAATAGCAACCAAGAATCTGAAATATTTAGGAATCAATCTAACAAAGAATGTGAAACATTTATTCAGTCAAAACTACAATACTCTGAAAAAGGAGATTGAAGAGGATTTCAATAAATGGAAAAACATACCATGCTCACGGTTAGGAAGAACTAACATTGTAAAAATGGCCATACTACCCAAACCGTTGTTCAGATTCAATGCAATTCCCATCAAACTACCGTTAACATTCCTCACAAATCTAGAGAAAATACGCCTCAAATTCATCTGGAACCAGAAGAGACCCAGAATAGCAAAAGCAATCCTGGGCAATAAGGACAAGTCAGGTGGAATCACCATCCCTGACCTGAAATTATACTACAAAGCTACTGTAATAAAATCAACCTGGTACTGGCTAAAAAACAGACCTGAGGATCAATGGAACAGACTGGAAGATGCAACCATAACGAAAAACCCACTCAGCTACCTAATATTTGACAAA
>PVLD010010320.1:0-71442 GCA_004027595.1 Dinomys branickii
ATATTGAGAATACATCCTTCAGCTATTGTCTTTCAAGGTCCAACTCCAGTCTTGCTTCTCCAAAGCCATTTTCAATTTTTATGTGCTCTGGGGTCAGGGACCATGTTTGAATTAACTGTGTATTCTCTTCTGACATAGAAATAGGCTTGAATTAGGTACAAAGTAGATGTGATCTGCAGGAGAAAGAGGAAGGAATGGGGAGGGAAGGGAGAGAAGAAGAGGGAGAGGGAGCGAGGAAGAACAAAAGCGTGAAAACAAGCTTCAGTGCTACTTGAACTCCAGGCCCTTTGGAAACCTACAGAATTTATTTTCCATGAACCAGTCCAGCTATTAATAACAAATGGCCTTGCATTGTTTGCTATAGTGTCATGGTCTTGCTTCTCCAATGAGATTTCAAGTACCTTAAGAAGAGGAAAACATACTGCTTTGCAATTATGTGTTTGCTTTTTCTTTTCTGAAGCAATTTGGGAAACATCGCTATTCCTAGTTGTGTAAGAATAGGACAAGACTTCAGGATTCTTGATTGTTTGAGGGTGCAAGGCAGGACCATAAACGTATATTTTTTAAAGTTACAAATAGAGCCAAGTGTTTCAAGTGTTTGCAGATAACAATGGGTTTCTAATATGCGAAACAAAAACTGAGAGAACTGAAAGGTAAACTAGACAAACACACAACTGGGAGATTTTTAAGTAATGACAATAATTGATAGCACAACTCAACAGAAAATTGAGAAATATATACACATATTAAACAATATTTGATCGAATTGATATTAGGCCAACCTGCCTAAATGATATTTATAGTATAATCAATACTGGCAGAATTCACATTTTTGAGTTTATATGCAATATTTAACAAAATAGATTATACTCCAGTCCATAAAAAGAGTTGCAACACATTGTATTAAATTCGTAAAAATTATCCCTGGACTTAGTGATATTAGATTAGAAATCAATAATAAAAGTATGTACCTGAGAAATCCCCAAATAAATGGATGCTAAATGTTATACTCCTGGATCACAGAAAAATATCAAGGGGGAAACAATCAGATGTTTTAAACTGAAAGAAAATGAAAACATAACTGCTGTAGTGAAAATGGTGTAAGAGTGTTTCCCAAAGTTTTATGTGTCAGAAGCTTGATTCCTGGATAGTGTCAGGAGAGGGTGGAACCTTGCAGAAATGAGGACTAGTGAGAGATAAACAGATCGTGGAGAAGTGGATCAACTTACAGAAAGGATCAGTACTGCTCTCGTGTCCCGAGCGAGAACCCACAAGCATGGAACTGTTGAACATAAAGCAAGGCTGGTTCCTCTCTGGTCTTTGCATGTCTGTCTCACCATGTGATCACTTCCTTTTACATGCCATCATGTTTTAAGGTAGCTAAGGAGTCCCTTGACAGAGGCTGAACAGGTGGGGCTGCTTTATTTTTGACATTTTCATTGCAAAGCTGTGAGCTAAATAAACCTCTTGTTTAAGTGAAGTAACCAGGCTCAGGTAATTTGTTAGAGTAATAGAAAAAAGACTGATACAATCATACATCAAAATGTATGGAATGCAACTAAATCAGTAAATAGATGGAGATTTACAGCACTAAGTGTGGAAGACAAGGAAAGGAAAGTTTTAAATTTGTCTACCTTGAAAACCTGAAAAGAAAAGAGACTAAAACTCAGAATTAAAATAGAATAACACTAAAGGTTAGAATGAAAATTAATGAAATAAAAAGCAGAACAATAAAAGCCAATGCTTATAAAACCTGGTTTGTTTTCTCTAGCAGAGTTACCTGATCAGGAAAAAAAGAGTGACAATACAACTAATACAGCAATATATCAAAATGTACAATTAATAAAATAATTATCAATATTAAAAATGAGAACTCGAATAAGAATGAGACAGAAACAGATTCTGCAGATACAAATATCATGAGGGAAGATTATGATAACTTTATAATTATTATCTAACTTACATGAAATAGGCCAGTTCCTTAAAAGATACAATTTATCAAAACCCATTCATGAAGAAATGGATAGTTTCAAATTTATTATTGAAATTAAAATTTTGTACTTAAAAAGATTTCCACAGCAAACACTGGGTCCATATGGCATCAATGGCAAATTCTACCAACTATTTAAAGAAGAAATAATACCAGCTCTATCTAATCTCCTCCTGAGAAAAAATGATGTGATCACACATGCAAAAAAAAAATCCAAATTTTTATAGAAAATGTGCCAGAATTAATAAGTTAGTAAAACAAAGTTGCAGGACACAAGGTTAATATACAATGTCAATTGTATTTCTATATACTGGCAACAAAAAAACCATAAAATTTAATTCTAAAATACTAGCATAAAAATGTAAATTACTTAGGTAGGACTGCAATGAGTGTGAGATACAAGTAGTCACCTCATAAGAAAATTTGAGGGGACACCAGGGGCTTAATAATTAAGATAAATAATATAAGAAATATCAAAATTAATCCAAAAATCCATGATGAATGCAATATCGAAAAGTTTTAAGTAAAGATAGGATGTGTTGTTTATTTTGTGATTCTGTATCTCTCTGCAAAGAGAACAAGTGTTCCCAATCAGCCAGCAGTTAGATGACCCCTCTACTGAAATTTATAAGACATTCTGGAGAGCAATTAAAAGACACTAACCACAATCTGGAAAAAGATATCACGTTCATGAATCAAAGGACTCTGCTGGTGAGATGTTAGTTTTCTCAAATTGATCTATAGATTTAACAATTCCAATCAAAATCCTAGCATATTTTCTGTTTTTGTAGAAATTGATAAATATATTCTAAAACACAAAAGGAAATGTAAAACAATTCTGAAAAAGGAGAACAATTGAAGGACTTTTGCCTCCCAACCTCAAAACCTACTACAAAGTCACGATAATAGGAAATGTAGAGATGTCACGAAGATGAAAGAGACAGATACTGTAGATCCATGAAACAGAGCAGGGAATCTAGAAATTGACCAATTTTGACAAACGTGTAAAGATTCTCCTGTGAAAAGATTGTCTTTTCAACAAATAACTCTAAAACAATTGGATATCTGTATGCAAATGTTTAAGTAGTTCTCAAAATAGTTTCCTATAAAACCCCAAACCATAAAACTCAGAAAGTTTTATGATCTTTGTTATAGGAAGGCAAAGATTTCTTAAACATTATCTTTAGAGATGCATACATAAAATAAAAAAATATACATTGGTTTTCATCAATATTAAAAAGTTTGTTCTATGGAAATCTTGTTGGAAGGATGAAAAGATAATCCATAGGCCAGGAGAAAAATATAAGAATGACATATTTAATAATGCCCTGTATCCAGAATATATAAAGAACTCTCAAAACCCAGTAATAATAAAATAAATCCTCCTACCAAATAAAAAAAAAATAAGATAGTTAAGCAGACTTTTCCCAAAACGATATAGACACAGAAGAGATTGGATATCATTAGTCAATGAGATTCCACTCAACACTCATTAGAATGGTTAAAGTATAAAAGAATAAGTGTAGTTTGTTTTGGAATGGCTATGGAATGCTTAAACATTGCTAGTGGCAGTGTGAAATACTACTACCACTTTGGAAAACAGCTTGACATTTTCATTAAAAAACTAAACACTTACCTTAGATCCAGTCATTCTGCTCTTAGAAGTTTATATAAGAGCAAGGGTTGTGAAAGTGTAAAAATACATTTTAGTCCTGTGAGCCAAGGTGTTATGAACTGGTTTTTGCAGTGCAGTCAACCACAGATCACAAGTGAACAAAAAAAATGCATGAATGTTGTTATGGCTCATATCTAGATGTCCCTGCAAAGCCTAATTTGGCCTTTTATGGTTGATACATTGTGTCAACTTGGGGAATCTGGAGGTTTAACTGAGTGATTCAGCAGGAAGCTGGGGTGCTTACTTTGTAAACATCCTGAGCCTGTGGAAGCGGAGGGCATGGAGACGGTGTGAGAGCTACCTGCCCCCTGGGTGGGGGAAGGTTGTTTACAATGTAAAGGAAGAGAAGAGGCTGCTTGCAGCGATTCTTCCCTTTTGCTGGTTGTTTTTGCTGTGCTCTGCTGCCATGAACAGTTTGCCCTCTGCCATGTGCCGCTCTGCCTCAGAATCAGCCAAGTATGGACTGAAACCTCCACAAACTGTAAGCTAAATAAACCTTTCCTTCCTTCATTTTGGTTGTTGGGTATTTTGTCTCAGCAATGAGAGAAAAGTAACCAAGACATGGCCATAGGTGGGGCTTTTCAGAAGTGCCTAGATCTGGGGTGTGCGATGCTGGGAGTAAGGGTTCCCTACCCTGGGTGTGAGTGCTGCCCACTCAGGAGATGGGTAGCCTGGATGGAATATAAGCACAGAAGGATTGTTGCTGCTGTTGCTGCTGCTGCTTCTGCTTGGGGTTTTGCAGCCTTCTGCCTGCCATAAGCTGTTTCTCCTCTGTGACACCCCTCTGCTATGCCACCCTGCCTTGGAGCCAGCTGACTATGAACTGAAACCTCTACGAACTGTGATCTGAAATAAACCTTTCCTCCTTTAACTATAGATGTCAGGTTTTTTTTTTTTTTCTCAGCAATGAAAAAAGTAACTAGGACAAGTGTAATATTTGGAAGCAACACAAACAAACCATGTCCTGCCTCCCTCCCCCACAAGCTTCCACACAAAGACCTGGCATGAGTGTTCAAGAGAAGCTTTTGTTTGTAATAGCCTCTAACTGGAAACCACCTGAATGTCCATCATCAGATGAGTGGATGAAGACTATGGTATATCCATTCAATAAGATAATACTCTGAAGTAAAATTATGACTGCCTGATACACACAACAGTAACATCAGGTATCCAAATAATTATGCTGCATGAAAGACGCCAGATCCACATACATTATTATATAGGGCCCTAGAAATGTACATTCATCTCTAGTGAGCAAAGTACATCAGTAGCAGTTGGAAGCAAAAGGGACAGGGTAGGCAAGATAAGGTATCATAGAGGTGCACCAGGATGCTTTGGGGAGTTCTGATTGTATGTGCTATTTTGACTGTGGTGCTAGTTTATGGACGTACATATATAAAGTTGACCAAAGTGTTCACTTTGAATATGTTCTTTAGTGTATGTGAGCTACTCCACAGTAAATTAGGTAGAAATAAAAATATAGCAGATTGTAAATCTGGGCAGTAGGGGGCAGAATGGACCCGGCCTCAGTAAGCAAGGAGGCCTCAGAGTGCCCCCAGGACTTTCCTTCCATCAGCTCTCTCCTTTATCAAGAGTCTCCAAGACTCATTGTTCCATTCAAAAGCTACAAGGCCTTGCTCTGCTTTCTGGAGTGACAGAGAACAACAGCATTTTAGGAAGGGACATGAGCATAGAAGGCAGGTAGTAAGATCTGCTACTTGCCTTCCTGTGATCTTGGGTGAGATCAAACCTTGGTTCTGTAATCTGGGAAAAGGGGCATTTGCTTGCTATAAATACTGAAGGAGCAAGTGGAAGCCAATAGGTGCTGCTGTACCCATCACACATTCATGTTCATTCCTGCTTCCTCATGAACCAACCAGGTACATCCAGGTTCTTCTGAGAAACAGAATCAATAGGAAGTGTAGGAATAGCAAGAAATTTAATTAGAGGATTTACCTCATGAAATTGTGGGGGCTGCTGCAAGTGTGAAATCTAGAGAGTGCGCCAACAGGATTGAGATGCAAGAGAGAGCTGATGTTACAAGCTTGACTCTAAATGTAAAATTCCTTCTTTCTTGGCGTATCTCAGTCATTTCTTTTAAGGTCTTCTACTGATTGGACGAGGCCCACAACATAAGAAGAGTTACATTACTCAGAGTCAACTATCACTCTTTAAAACTACCTCACAGCAACATCCAGATGTTTGACCAAACAACTAGGCACCACTACGTACCCAAGTTGACTCATGAAATTAACCATCACACCATTTCAGTTACTTGTAAAAGTGTCTGTTAATGGTTGGCACTATTCTTTCCCAAAGCTAAATCTTTTCCTCTTCTCCTTCTAATCCACAGAGTGATTATTCAGCTGTTTTGCTTCCAGTCCTTCTTTTTCATGTACTCTACTTCCCAGCTATTTAGCATTTTCTCCCCAGTAATACTAGGCCCAAATTCCCCATTTGTGAACTTTGTTTCCTTTACATCTTGAAGTGGCCTAGCCCTTAGAGTTCAATTGACTGCTACGTGCACAGAACTTGAACTTGTCATGAAGTACCTACAGACTTTTTAAGACAAAAAATTATTTTCCTTCCATTAGGGCTGAACAATTTTTATGAGACCTTAGAAAACACAACATGAGCCCTAGGGCTTCAGCTATGGGCCATTTGCCATAAACCAGAATTCATCAGAGCCAAAGAATTTTAATTCCTTCACAGTAAGGTTTAGTTGTAGCTTGTAATGCTGTGACTGGGCTGAGAATTTAAATGTCTTAGAAGAGGTAAACAGGTCGCAATTTCATTGCTTCTCAACATGTGATGGCCTCAGGGGCTTCTGATTTATTTATTTTTTAATAGAGTGCAAGGCCATAAACCCTTCCTACTAGCAGGCTGGCAGGCTGTGTACAGTTGTAGAGGTACCCCCAAGTGCAGTAGGGGAAGGTATGGGGAAGCTGCCTGAGACCCCATAATTAAAACCAGGCTTGGCAAATGCTCCTGATTCCAAGGGTCACATCTGATTTCATCTAAAACATTCTTTTTGGTCCCCTTTGAACCCAGTCTTGACTTTTGAGGATTCACATCATTACCAGAGTGGAGGGCAAGGGAAGGAAGGGTTGGAGGTGCGGGACAGAGGAATGTAAGCGAGAGCCTAGCAGCTCTGAATAAGGGCCTTGTTTGCAACTGGATGCCAGTTGGACATTCGCAGTACAGTCTCAGCAAGTGGCATTTCATCTTGCTTGTCTCTCAAATGCTTTCCTTAACATTTAAAAAATATGTAGTTTGAAAAAGGTAAAACTACAGATGAAGTATTTCATAGGGCTACCCCTTTCTAAAACTGAAGTCTCACATACGACTTCTATCATTTTGTATTGCAAAACATACTTTTGTTATTTACTTTGGCCAGTACATGTTTCCAAATGTAGCAGATTTCCTTTTTTAAATGCATGTATGACCTGTTGAAGTTTTACTCTGCATTTACCTGTATTTGGCTAAATAAATTCTGCATCAGTTTCACTTTGGAGGAATGATTTGTTCAGCACCTAAAACATCCACATAGTGAGCGAAGACTTTTGCTGTTCAGTCCGAATGAGCTTGCAGGCTCTAGGTTGTGCACTGGAGATCTCCAAGGGATCCTGTTCCAGTATCTAATTTGATTAGAGGCCTGGGAGTGCAGCTCACTGGTAGAACTCTTGCATGACATGTGCAAGTCCCAAGTTTCATCTGACACAACACACACACACACACACACACACACACACATGCATGCACGCGTTAATAAAAGCTCTCCAGTGTCTCTTAAGGACAGGATGTGTGCTGAGAAACGTGCCCTCAGACAGTGCCGTTGTTGTGTAAGCTCCATAGACCCCAGTGTACTTGTACAAGCTTAGATTGTAGAGCTGACTACACAGCTTGGCTATGTGGTGTAATCTATTTATTGTTGTAGACTACACTCTTGTGTACCAGTACTCTGAGTCCTATAGGCAAGTGTCCCAGGACAGTATTTGTGTATCTAAACAGAGTTGTATATTCCTGTGTTGTGATTTAGAATTGGAATGTCTCTGCGAAGTGCCATGTGTTCAGAGGTGAGGCTTTTGTAAGCTAAGGTAATTGGGTAATATGGGCGCTATATTCCATAGTGGGTTGATCCTGATGTGCTCTTGGGAGGTGGTCATAGAGCATGATCTGGAGGGGTGGATCTCCCCTCCCCAGCCCCTGCCTTCTCTCTGGGTTTCTTAGCTGCCATGGGATGAACATGTTTCCTCCTCCAAACCCTTCCACCTTGGTGTTTCTGCCTTAGAGCCAGCTGACCAAGCCTGTTGGACTGAAAGCATGTGCCAAAATAAATCTCCTCCTTTAACATGTAGGTGTTACACATTTTGTCCCAGCAACAGGAAAATAGGACACCCCACCTCACCATGAAAGTTTGAGTGACACTTCGCACTATGACAGTCCTGTGGCCATGATGTCACAAGGTGCTAGGAATTTTTCAGCCCCATGATTGTCTTGTGGGATCACTGTTACATGTGTGGTCTGTTATTGACTAAAATGTTATGCAGCACAGAGCTCTATGTCAGCTGTTTATTTTGCCTGCAACACACTTGCTATGTTTTCTAAGGTTTCGGTATGTATTTCTGCAACAACATTTTGGTTTATCTAACTGCATTATCTTTTATACTTCTGCATACCCTCATCCATAACTTAGGGAGGAGGAGGAAAGAAACTTAAATGTCCCCATTTTAATCAATCAACAAATATGTATCAGCGTCTGTGCTGTGCCAAAGAGTGTGCTAGTGTACTAAAGAAGAGAAACTACAGGACAACTTTATTCTCTCTGCCTGTTTCTCAACTGAACCGTGAGGTCCAGCCAGTGGAGTGCTGGTAAACTCATTCTCTAAAAACAGGGGGAAATAAGCCATGACTACTGTTTGCTATTTTCCAGAGTATAAATTATCTTACACTGCCCCATTTCAAATTCTAATCAAATGGAACTGCAGTCCCCTGATCTGTCTCCATTGGGTCACTCCACTGGCTACCCTTTGCTTACAGGCTATCTGCCCTTTTCCCACCCTCAGACTGTAGAGTTCCTGGCACATCTTAGGCTGTTCATGTCTTTTGGTGGATGAATTTTAAATAGGAAATGATCACCCTGGATTTTAAATGTTAGCTGATGGCTATGTGGAAACACACTTCTACCTATAAACTCTGAAAACTTTTTCATCACTTTCTATAAAAATGGGAGCTGTTTCCCTTCCTTTTTGTTTCATGTACTTCAAAAGAAATGGCAGCTGTGTCCTTGCGTCCCCTCCTGAGTCCTCCTGAGCAGCACAAACACACATGGCCATGGGTGAAAGTGTGGTCTGTGGCTTTAAGGCTTGCCTGTGGTTTCCTTAACTTAAAACCTAAAACCAAGCTCTTGAAAGAAACTACATGAAAAGTAATGATCCTCAAAAATGAACGCTTTGTAGCAGCAAAGAAGAAATTTAATTAGCCACCATAATAGCATCATTTAGGCTTCCCTTTTCTTCCTTTTAAAAATAAGTGTAGTGACTAAAACTTGTAGGTCCTTCTGTGTTAGTCTTTTGAACTCTATTAACTGGGACAGTGTGTGGCAGGGGTGGAGGGGGTTCTAATCTCTCCATTTTAACTTTACAAATAGCCTTAGTGGATTTAAAAACATACAAGTGGTATATTTCTGTTAATTTTTAGAATTTACTTTTATATTTTAAAGGACACATAAAAGTTGTTCATGTTTATGGGGTCCTAGGGGACATTTCTATACATGCACACACTGTAATATTCAAATCAGTAGTCTTGTCTTTCTCTTTAATCATTTTAATTACTTTTTGTGATGAAAAGTTCAAAATCCACTCTTTCAGCTTTAAAGAAAACCAATAATTTTTAGTATAGCCACTTACTGTGCAATGGCACACAGGATTTTATTTCTTCTCTTCAACTATAACGTAGCAGCTGTTAATCAACTTTGCCTCATTTCTCCCTATCTTAGCTACTTTCTCTGGGACAAAATACCCAACATCCACAAGTGAAAGGAGAGTTTTATTTTGGCTCATAGTTTGTGGAGGTTTCAGTACAAAGTCAGCATGGCAAAGGAGAAGCAAGATGCCAGGTAGGAAGCAGAGAGGGGTCACGAGAGGAAGCAGAATGTGGACCATTGTAGGCCATGCCCACCTCTCCCACCAACCTTACCCTCCTGACATCACACCTTGCTGTAAACCCCACCAGTGCACTATTGAAGTGATGAGTACCACAGCCCATGACCCAATCTCCCCTCAATAGCTTCACCTGTGAGCACATGAGTCTTGAGGGGAAGGATCGAGATATAGACATAACACCTCCCCTTGCTCTGTCCAGCCTTGGATTTCTTTTCATTTGGCTTATACCCTGTAGCAGGACTGCTGGATCATATGGTAGTTCTCGTTAATAGCAATGATTTTTCAACTATCCCCTTAGAAAGGGGAAAGTTGTTAAGGCACAAGAAAATAACTCCCAGTCAAGAGTTTGAGCTCTGCTAACTATCTGCGCTACCTCCAGCCAATGTCTTAGAGGCTTTGGGTCTTATTTTCCTTGTCTTTATAATGGGCACTTCCATATTCATGTAAAAAAGGGAGAAGGATTAATCTGAGAAGTGGGGATCCTAGAATTTCTTTTTGTATGTGTGTGGTACTGGGGATCCAACTCAGGACCTTGCACTTGCCAAGCAGGTGCTTATTCCACTGAGCTATATCCCCAGCCCAGTCCTAGAATCTCTGCATTCAAAGGGTGTACATAGAAACGGCGAGAAGGGAATACGGCCAAATACTGTCTTTTCATTGTATCTTTATTACATTTCTCATTGCTGGGACAAAACACCCAACACTCAGATTTAAAGGGAGAAATGTTCATTTAGCTCACCGTTCGTAGAGGTTTCAGTCCATAATCAACTGGCTCTAAGACAGAGTGCTGTGGTAGAGAGACAACAGTTCACAGCAGCAGCAGAAGACGGTAAAAGCAGCAAGAGCAAAAGGGTGAGACACGCCTCTTTCTGCCCCTTTTATTTTATCCAGGCTGCTGGAATTAGGGCAGGGCCAACCCAGTCAGTGGACTGATCTAGCGATCACCCAGCCTCAATCCAGCGACATTAATCCCAGCATTACATTATGAATTAGTCACAAATTCTAGATTCAGCCACCTCTGAAAAAGCCTGTATATTACGACTACGTGAGGCTTTGGGGGGACATCTAGACACAAACCCTAACACATTGTAACCCAGAAGATTTTGCTAGAGATTAGTAGAAATAGCCCTGGTCTCTGCTACTCTCCGATGCTGCCACCTGGACCAGCTCCTCCTTCCTCCACCTGCCTCCTCAGACTCCCCTGTCATGACTTCCCTTCCTTTCAAGGCTGCTGGCGGTGGTGTCCCTTCGTGTCCCTTGGTGGCAGGTTGTGTCTCTGTGTTTAGGAACACAGTTATTAGTAACTGTGACTGTAGGTAAGTTATTTAAACTAGTTGAGACTCAGATTCCTCATCTGTAAAATGGGAGCAACATAGGCCTGATCTCAAAGGTTTTGGGGCTACTGAGTGAGATGTTAAATAAGAAGTGCTTGGCCTAGAGGCAGGCTCGTTTGCATTGGGAAATAGTGAGAAAACCAGAGGTAGGGGGTCAGAGCAGGACACTGAAGATCCCATTCAAGAGTAGTTTGCAAGAGCAGGTATGGAGGAAAGCAGGGGTATTTGGCAAGCATGAGATTGGGGGAAGCATTTCTGGGGGACACCTTGCCTATCACTTTGAGTCTCTATAAGTCTGAAGGATTTATTCTCCTATTGATGCTGTAAGGTTGTCACAGCTCTCAGCTCTTAGTAGTCCTAAATTAACTCATCCGTGGCCACTCCCTGGCCCCAGGATACTGGCTGGATTTAGCCAGACACAAATGCCTGGCGCCTTTCTCAATCTGGAGTAACTCTGAAGGGCCACCCAGCTCACAGCTCCTATGGCAGAGGCTGGTTTAGGCCACACCAAAGCCATACCTTTCCATCTGTTCCCTTCTGCTTTTCCCCTTTGCCACCCCCATGTTGATCTACTCAAAAAGATACCTCAAAAAAGAGACACCCCAAAGAACAATGGTTTGGGGTGCCAGTTAGGGAGCAGCGATGACAGCAGACCCAAGGAGAAGTTTTCTCTGATGACTCCTTACCTGCCAAAAGGTGAATATAGGAAAACCCGAGAATAAAGGTCTACACATAGGCTGCCCCCTATTCTAAGGCTGCTCCATGGGAGATTTTGTTTGCTAATGAAGACAACCTTCATTCACCTGGAATGTTCTTCCTTTCCCCTCCCATAACCTGCAACAACCTCCTCCAGAAAGCCCCTGTTCTTTTCTCTCATCGGCCTTTTGTAGAGTCTTGTATTTCATGAAGCTCCTGTGTGAATGCTTGTGGTAAGTTTTATGTCTTCTCTCCTAGTAATCTCTCTACTGTCAGTTTGTGTCCAAGACTCAAGTACTTAAACCTATAGAAAGGTGGGAGAATTTCAGTCCCTTGCATCCCCATGAACTTTCCCTCACAAACTTTCTGCTCACCTGTGCAACCTGCATCCCAGAAAACCCACCCTGCAATAGAATCCAAGGCAGATGGAGGGAGGAAAGAGCCAGGCAAGGTTTCGGTGATGACCAAGTGGCATCTGGTATGGGGAAGATGGTGGCATAGGGCCCAGAGGTTGCCTCTCGCTGTCAGTGCTAAGCTTGTTGTTGCAGGAAAAGATGGGGTAAAACATAAAAATGCCCGGTTCTCCCTGGTCTCTCTCCAGGAATCTCAGGGACAGAATGCCAAGGTTCTTCAACCACATGGAGGAAAAGGAGCTCAAGACCACATGTCCTCCTTCCATAACCACAGATTTCTTGCAGGAACATCTTGATTGCAGGAGGTAATGAAACCTCATGGCATGTTGTCCATACACAGTCAATGTCCTCTACATCCTGTCCCTGTCTTTCTCTCATTCTTTCTCTTTCTTATTCATGGTCTCTTTCTTTCTATGCTTTCTTTTCCTTTCATTTTCTTTTTCTTTCTTTCTTTCTTTCTTTCTTTCTTTCTTTCTTTCTTTCTTTCTTTCTCTCTCTCTCTCTCTCTCTCTCTCTCTCTCTCTCTCTCTCTCTCTCTCTCTCTTCTCTCTCTCTCTCTCTTTCTCTTTCTTCAGTTCTTTCTTCTATATTTTTATGTATCCACAAATGCTCATAGTTGGAAAGTTAGTTCCTTAATCCAGCAGTACTGGGAAGGGATGTCAAGGGAGGAAAGCACTTGTGAATGGGTTATTATTACCCTCATGAGAATGAGTTAGCTATCATGACAGTTCACCACCTCTTCTCTCTTCTGCACATGCCACTTGCCCTTCTATTTCCTGCTATGAGCTGAGACTGCAAAAAAAAAGCAAACCCTTAAGAGAAGTTGACCAGATGCTGTGTCATACTCATGGACTTCCCAGACTTGAGTATGCAAATAAAACTCTTTCTCTGTAAATTACTCATTCTCATACGGTGGATGAATACACTCAGCTTTATTGAGGCACAATTGACAAAGAACAATCACATGTACTGAAGGTGTACACTGTACACAGATTTTGACCTATGCAGACCTTGTGAAATGATTATCATTGTCAAGCTGATTAACATAGCTCCTTTTTTGTGTGCAGTGAGAATATTTAGTATACAATTTCTTAGCTAATTTTAAGCATATAATGTGTGTTGTTATTAAGCATAATCATGCTGAATGTTATTTTTCCAAATGTGTTCACTTTATAAATACATAAACCTATAGCATATAAGCGCTTATAACCCCAAACACTCATGGTAATTACCCTTCTACTCTGTTTCTTTGAGCTAAACATTTTAGAAGTGAAATTATGCAGATGAGCAAGGTAGATAGAGTATCTTCTGTGGTCTTAAGCCTGGGGCCAGCTGTGCTGAATAACCCCGGATTGACCAGATCAGTGAAGACACAACGTGACGTAACGAGGGACTTTTTCTTCCCTCTGCAGTTTCTTTTTGCCTATGCAAACAACTGTTAGATAGACTCGAAATGTTCTTTTGTGGGTTTCTACGTGAGCAGAACTGATGATCTACTTTAGAATTGGGATTATTAAAGGTAATATATAACTGATCAAACAAGTCCAGACGCAAAAGACAATGAAAAGTTTCCCTTTTACTTTGTTCACCCACTCCTCAGAGGTAATTACAATGATGACTTTTATATTTTCTTTGGGAAATTTTCTCTAAATATTCAGATACTTTTGTATATATACATTTTAAATATATATGGGTTTTTAACATAATGTGGTAACATATTTTATATCTTTTTATTGCTCCTTTTAATTTATAGCATATGTTTCACTGCATTTAATAAAAAATAAAAGTTAAACTGTGCTGTGTAGAAGAAACAGGATTTCCTGAGTTGTATAACAGAAAGAATTTGGTTCAATGTTGAATTAAGTCAGTGATTTAACCGTGTTATCAGAGCCTAGTTTGTTTTTCATTCTGCTCTGCACTTCCTGGTGTCAGTGTAGGAATGACTTTCCATTTTGGCCGCACTATGACTTACTAACATCCCAAACACTACGCATTTCTGTGTTCTTATCTAGACAGAGAAAGAGGATCGTTTCTTGAATTTGTCTCAGAAGAGCCAGAAAGCTTTATTTCAATATTTTTTCCTAGATGATCAAGCTAAGCATTTTTCACATCTCATTGGCATGAAGCCAGTCACATATATCTCTATGAGAACCAATTGTTTTGAAAAGAAACGGGGTTACATGGATTAGTTAGCTCTGAATCAAGGGAGGATCCACCCCATAGCCAGGATTAAAATCATCATTTTTCAAGTATGTGGGCTGTGAGAGGTAGCTATAGCCATTTAAGCAAAAAAATAAAGTAACAACATTACTTAACATTATGTTATGCACATCTTCCCATACTGCATAGCTACACTTATTTTCTTTGCAAAAATAAAATTGTCACTGTAGGGTTTAATTATGTTGATACAACATAATTTATTTAGCCAATTCTCTGCTAATGGACATTTAGGTGATTTCTAAGACTTTCTTGATATGCAGCTATGCTTCAATGAATTCTGTAATGCATTATTGCATACATATGGATCACGGATATATCTGTTGGCTTAATTCCCAGGTAATAGGTTTGAAGATTTAATCAGCCTGCATTTAGGTACAGAGAATCCAATCCACTCCAGGGGGTAAAGACTCCAGTATAAACTTTCAGGAATAGTAGTCAAAATTATACTGTTGGATTCATCTGACACAGGAGCTGCTGCCTGGCTGGGAAGTGGCCATATAGATGGCAACTCCTTGAGTCAGACTACCATGGAGCCATAACTGGGAGCCAGTGATGACCAGGAAGCTACTGCTACTGCTGCACCAAAATTGCCCTGTGCAACTAGACTGGAAGTCATGTGATCTGCTTTTTGACATTTACAAAACTAGAGACCACAGACACAGCAGAGAGCAAAGCACCAGCCTCTTTTTTCCTTCCAAATCTTAGGCTGTACTTTGATTGATGAGAGCTAATGTATACTGAAAATCTTATCTTCAAGAGACTCTGGGCAGTGGCTAACTTTCTTGCCTCTATTGTCAAGTAGACATGCTGGAAAGGAAGATGCATGCTCATTTCACATAAAGGGCATATGGATTTTTAATTGTGTGAGCTTGCCAAAATTCTCAAAAAATTCCTTTTGTTGACTTTGTAAAAGTAAGTTCTCTGTGAGAGATTTCCATTACTGTGACAAAATACCTGAGACTAACAACTTGAAGAAGGGAAGATTGTTTTGTTCTGCTTTTCTAGGGGCTCACGGTTTCAGAGGTACAGTTTAATGGTTGGCCAGCTCCATTGCTTTAGCCTGTGTTGGGCAAAAACATTGTGGTAGGAGAAAGGTGCTCATTTCTTGGCAGCCAGGAAGCAGAGAGAGAGAGAGAGAGAGAGAGAGAGAGAGAGAGAGAGAGAGAGAAAGAGAGAGAGAGAGAACTGAAACCTCTGCAAGTGGGCTTCCTCATTCTCCTGTTTTTGTTCCATTTGGAGATGGTGCTGCCCATATTCAGGGCAAGTCCCTTCCCCTAGTTTGCTATCCCACACGCCAATCATATCTAGAACACCTTCACAGACACATCCCAAGGTGTGCTTTTCAAGTCTCCTAAGTGCTTCTTTATCTACTCAAGTTGGGAATCAAGATGAGCCATCGCATACCCCAAACATAAACCTTAGAGCCTGACTGGATTAAGAAGGGTGAGATGTTCTCTGACTGCAGCAAAGATGCAAAGTTAAGAGAAATATAAACTGCATGGCTATAAAACCAAGACATCATCTCCTCCAAAGACACATGAAGATGAAAGTTGAGATCCTGGTCAGTTGTTTAGCCACTGTCAAGCTTCTCAGTGGGCATATTTTGTACCAGTTCATCCCTGCCTCTCTCCAGGGAAGGAAGTGTCACCATGTTCAGGCTGGAGAAGGAATAGTCCCAAAGGGCTGGATTTCTTTTAGTGGTTACCAGTTATTAAATGTGTGGAAACTCACCCTCAATCATCCTTTTTTGTAGTATTGAGAATTCAACCCATGACCTTCACATAAACTACATCTCCAGCATACCACTGCTTAAAAAAAATTAAGGCAGGATCTCACTAAGTTTCTAAGTTGCCCATGCTAACATTCAAATTGGGATCCTTCTGCCTCAACCTCCCAGAGTGTTTAAGATTACAGGTATGTGCCACCATGCCCAGCTTTCATGCTTACATTAAAGATAAAGAAAAAATGAAGATCTAAATCATAAATTCCAAGGGGTGGAGTCCAATTGTGTATGGTTCCAATATTGTTTTGCCCACCACATTCAATGCCTTGCTACTGAATCAAATATCAGTACTAAGATTCTCTGCTCTCAAGACACACTTAAATACCGGCAAGAATGTTTTCTAGGGTGAAATTGAGATACTGTTTTGTGACACATGGTCCAGTAAAGCTCAGTAGGCAGTTGGCAGAAAAATACAGGGCAAGAGTCATCTTTATTGTTCTACACAAGCCAAGCTCTGCACAACCTCCTCTCTCCCCCTGCAGTGCAGGCTCTTCCATGCCACACATGTGCAGCAACACAGCCTTTGCTCTTGCTCAGATTTATGGAGGAAGGATGCTGTGTTTCGAAGACCCCCTAGAAGGGACTCTCTTCTGACGTCCTCAAAGTTATTTACTTCCTTCTGCCTTATGATTTTATCTCTGCCATGTTTCTACATAAAGGCATAATAGCCTGTTTTCATGTCCTTCATTGAGCTGTGATTTCTTAAAATTTATATCTTAATCATTTTTGCATCCTTGGTACCTGGCATATGATACATAAATTTAGAAGGTGTGTGAATGATTGCTTGCTTTTTCCAAGTAAAAGGCTAAAATGGTAAGGTGTGTTGTGCTATCTTTTTCCTCTACTGTAGCCAAAATCTTGCACTATGAAAACCAAGATATATTGTCAACTATTCTAAAATCTTCAGCAGTTTCTTTTCATGGATCAGAGAAAGAAATGCAGTGTAGTGTGATAGAGACCACATTTTGGTGTAAAAATACTACCCCTGGATCTCAGCTCTACCATTTGCTATTCTGAGGACTTATCCCCCTTCATTCTTGTGTCTTCCCTGGTAAACTGAGGCTGGTGAGCACACTTACCTGATGTGCTAGTGTGATGTTTAATGAAACAATGTGCAGAAATCACCTAGCACCATGCCTGGAACTGTGTTGTCTAGCAATGACAGCACAAAGAATTAAGGGGAAATTAGTAGCGTGTAATTTGAACATTGGGTTTTCACACTTTTCTTCTAGAAGAAGAAAACGTTAGGGTTGCTTTCAGGTTTTCATTTATGTTAAAAGGACAGAGCTCAAGAATTCTGCTTAATAGGCATAATGTATCGCTCATACATTTAATCATTAAAAATAACCTTTCCAAGAGGCAGCAACCACTGCCTGTCTTTCCAGAGGGGAGCTGAGCTGCGAGAAATGGATGAGGATGTTTCTTCTCATCTCCGCCACAGCTTGTTGCTATGTAGAGTAGCTCTGGGAGGTTAATATCTTGATCCTTGGGTAAACTAAAGATATAATTCATAAGAAACAGGAGCACAAAGGGAGCCACAGCTGGGTAGAGAGCAAGGAAGGGAAGTCTGTGAAATGGAGAAATCAAACGCTGCGTGGAGTTACAGAGCCTCTGAGAGAGGGCGCTGAGGACAGGGCACCGGCAGCTCCAGTACCTGCCCATGACTTCGGGTGAGCCATTTATTTCCTTCTAGGTCCCCTTTCCTCATTTACAGGACAGACATGTAGGACAAGAGAAACAATTTTTTTCTTTTGTCTTCATAATTTCGTATTTGGAGCAGACCCCTACAGTAAAAAACAGATTAACAAAGAGAAAACCAGAGAGACAGTTATTAGACTGTATACTTCAGCCATACAAGGCATAACCAAAATCATAGTAATGTTCGAATTTAAAGGAAGATCAGTACAACAGAAGACTTATGGCCAAGGCATAAGTGTGTTTGAAACAAGAGTGGTGTATTCTGAGTGGAATTAATAAAAATGTGTCTTTCACTATAATCAGTTTTTCAAAATGTAAACATTTACCATATGTTTGATCACCCCTCCTACACAGGAGATAACCAGGGGAAAAATAATTCTCAAAGAGGTGACTCTGAATTCAGCAAAGCGTAGTGAAATATTAGAGAAATGACAAGACAAATGAAGGACATCAAATTTCTAGGGGCCACAACTCATGGGAGGGCAAATCAGGGGCAGATAAAGGCAGTGAGCCAAGCCTGCCAGGGTAGGGTCCCCTGGCTCTTTCTCCACAGCCTCTGAAGCTGCCTCGGGTTCTTTTCTTCCTGGTCAAGAGGGTGCAGTGGAAACTTTTTACCTCTATAAACCTATATCCTGCTTAGAGGGAAATAGAGGGATGGCAGATAATTTTCCTGAATCTATTTTTAATTGCCTCCAGCTTCATAATCTTTACATTTTGTTGTGGCATATTCTGGTCTCCCAGGACAATTTCCATTTCTTGTGCCTCATAAAGAAGCCACCACTCAGCTTTAAGATGTTTGAGATTCACAAGGTTAAAGGGCACTGATCAGACCAGACCTTCCTTCCCCCCCATGGCATATTGGACAGAGCACTGCCATCTTGCAAGGAAAGCAGGATGGGTGATATATGAGTGTGCTGTCCAGGGACAGGAAGTAATTGACATATAAATTGAAAAATTCATATCTTATACTTCTTTCAGGCTCTATTTATTTGTTCTTATGTTTAAAAGATTTCTAAAACAGAACACATTTTAGGAGCATCAAATTTAAAAATGAGTGTATACCATCGTATGTATTGTTTTTATTAAAAAGAATAAATATTTTATCAAACCTCTAATATTACTCATTTAAATCTCTATATGTGTGTGTATGTATATGTGTGTAACTGTGTGCCCCACTATAAATGGTGCACAGTATGAGGTAGGATATTCTTTCTTTTCTTTTCTTTTTTTTTTTTTGGTACCAGGAATTGAACTCAAGACCTTGCACTTACAAGGCAGGAACTTATGCCACTGAACTGTATCCCCAGCCTGAAATAGGACATTCTTAAAGGTACTTAAATAACCAATCCTCACCACAATTTTACAAAATTGCCACCGAGGCCCCCTCTCACAGAGGAAGTCATCAAGAGCCAAGCGTTCATGGTTACCTCCCAACTCAGAGTTGGCAGAGCCAACTGTCCTATCCAGAAGATAAGGGTCACATCCAGGATGGGCTGGAATCTAACTGAGAAGCAGCATTGTCCCAGGGCCTCACCGTGCCTCCCAGGAGCAAGCAGCTCGGGAGGAGGCTGACCTGCGCAGAGGGACGAGCCAGAGCCCCGAATGTTAGTGAGGCTCACCCTTGCAGTTGGCCATTGTAGTTGTGGAAAGAATAGGTAGAGCTGGGCAGAGCGGGTGCATCAACCAGGCGAGAAAGGCTGGGTCAGGAGAGGGAATCCAGGATGCTTGACAAGAAACTCAGGGAGCAGACAGCCTTCCTGATGGATATCTCATCTGAGACCTTTAGTTAAGAATTAGACCTAAGGAAGGCCAGGCCTCAACATGAAGGTGCAATGGCCAGGTTCACATCCTCTCTAAGAGAAAAACAGTAACTTGAAATTATATGTAATTAGCACTACCTGGTCTGTAAGTCCAGACAGGGATCGGTTGCCCAGGTAGGTGACCAGAGCAGCTAGACCTCTCCCTTTCCAAAAATGCTTTCATTTTTTCTGCGTATCCTTGGTACTTGACTTGTTTGCCTACTGCATCAATTTTACTAAGTGGCTACACTTGTGATCCTATAGGTCGCTTGTAGTTCGACCCATGGTGTACCTAGGTTGTGATTTTACTGTAGATATTATCCCCTGACAAAGGGCTTTGGTGGCCACCCCATTTGGGATCCTGCCTAAGAAACCCAAGAGTTACTCATTTTCTCCTTATTTTCTTCAAATTTCTCCTAAAGTTTTCCTTTGGTTGGAGACTTCATTCCTTAGTGTCGTGAGATTACAACCTTGACACATTTGGCACCCAATATGATAGACAGCTAAGTTAGAGGAAAATATTATAGGCAGTCAGACAGGGCTAGGCCCTTGAGAGAGTCAGTGCAGACGAGAGCACATTACAACTCTGGCTAGAGGTGCATCCACTGAAGGCCAGGCCTCAAGATAAAGACGCATTGACCAGACCTCCATGCCTCCTTAAGGAACAAGTAGTAGACTATAATTGGTGTTACCTGGTCCAATAAAGTCTAGATAGACCTCAGTCACCTTAGTGGGTGACCAGTACTTCCTGATTGGTGTCTTGGCCCCACGCTTGCTAATTCCTTCTTTTCCTCCAAAAGGCATCATGGGGTACTGAGGACCAGGTGCAGGTGTTGGTGATTCACTCACGCCAAACAGTTCCTTCCTAAGCTTCTTAAAATGCAGGCATTTGTGACTAGCAGGGTCTTTGCAAGGGGAATCTTAGATTTCTGCATTTCAAGGCCAACCACAGAAACGTGAACTGCTGTTCCTGGACAGTCCTCCCAGTGGGCTTCCCACTTCCTTTTGCTCGCTCCCCAGCCTCATTCTCAAGATGCTCACTTTTCCTAGAAAGTAGGACTCTCGCATCTGATGGTGAACAAGCTACTTTTCCTTCCTGATTTTCAGCAATGCTGGGAGTTAGGTGTTGGGATGTCAGGGGTTCCTCACACACTTTGGTTAGCTCTGTTATGGATATTTATGGTGGATTTAGTTAAGATTATTGTTCACTAAAACCTAGCAGCAATTTTTTGAAGCAGTTTTCCCTGGCTACCCAATCACTTACAAAGGAGATGGAAGTTCATTTCCTATTTTCCATGTATGAAGTCATGTCTTCATGCAAGCCCAAGGGGAAAAACTGCCCCAGGTCTCTGCAAATGTCTGCAACCAGAAATCACGTTGTCTTGTTTAATGTTTCTAAAAGGAAACGTATTCATGACATATTTTAAATTATTGCTGATGGATATCTAATCTACAAAGGGCAACTGAATCTCTAAATTTTGTTTTCAGTCTGATAAAATAAAATATTCTTGGAAGAATGATTTCTGCCAAAACAGGACACAGGTGATGCCTTTTAAGCTTGATTCCTGTCATGGACTCTTAGTTTGGATTGGAGAGATTTGGTGGAAAGATTCTAAAACATCCTGCAAATGTCTGCACTGTGTATGTATGCACAGAACATTTTTCTAGGGAGCAGAAAGCTTTAACAGACTTTTGTTTTGTCTTTTTGAGACAGGGTGTCCCTTTGCAGTTCAGGCTGGTCTTAAGCTCACTTTGTAACCCAGGCTGGCCTCAAACTCACAGTGATCCTCCTGCCTCAGCCTCTCAAGTGCTGGGATTATAGGCATGCTTAATAGATAGATTTTTATAAGGGACTTCTTCCCCTAAAATTTTTACCTTAAATGACTTAACGTGGCACTGAAAAGAACTTTCTGAGATGACACTGACCAGCCTATCCAACTGATTATACCTGAGTAAAGGGAAAGGCAGAGACAGGGCTTCATTTAATGATCTGCCTCAGTATGACTTAGTCAGTCAGTGAACAAACATCCATCATGGACTCACTTAGTGAAAAGCATGAGATTTGATTGTCTCTTTTACTAGTCACAATCATAAATGCAATTGTTAACTGCAAATTACCCTCCCTGTTCAAGTGTCTGCCTGCAAGGTGGAAGCCTAGAGCCTTGTAGTCCCCAGGGGGAGGCTACATGCTGTGCGATGAAGTGTTCATTAATTGATTTGTGTGAAGCGCTTTGAAGATCTAAAGAACCAGGGTGCTGGGAAGCACCACTAACATCCTCAAACTTTCTTTGTCTCGCTTTTATGTCAGGGAAACTTGTCAGCCTGTGATAAGGGGCCCAAAATGCAGGCCTCCTCTCAAGTCCTCCTTGTCACTAAGCCGGGCCACCTGAGCAGTCTGGGCTGTTTTTTTTCCCAGAGAAGTAAAAACTGGATTTCCCTGGTTTAGAACAGGGGCTTCCTGCTATTGAGCACAACTTCAGCATTTACACAGTGGTGCTTAAAATAAGTTAAAGCTAGAATGCTTGGTGATAAATTAAATTGGAGGACCTGCAGGCTGGCACCCTGTGCGTTTGGAAGTGCAGCTCCTTACCCTGGGATCTGCATAACCTAAGGGTGCCCAGGAAGCAAGTGCAGGGGCAAAAGCCTCAGGAAAAACCATTAAAAATAATCCTTACAATCATCTTTGCTCCATGGTTTTGCTAGTTTCAGTTACTCATGGTCTGAAAATGTTCCTTAGGGCCTAGTAGTGGTGTAAGAGCAGCTCACAGCTCACAACAGTGCAAATCAGAATGTGTTCTGCTCCTGCTTCAGGAAGAATAGACACAGGGTTAGGAAATGGGTCTATTGTCTTTCAGGGACTGGATCCGAAGATTTTAGCAGAGAATGATACCGAAAGAATCACCACAGATGACAACCTGCGTCCTTGAATCCTTCCTGTGTGCTTTTGGAGCAAAATCTCTTGGCATCGTCTCACGCAGGGCCTTGACTGATGCTCAGGGTTGCGGCTGGAGGGTGAGAGCTGGGCTGCCTGCGTTCGGGGGGAAAGGTGAAGACCAGAGGCAGCGCTTCTGCTCAGCTCTGTGCTGCAGCTCTGTCTACCTTGCAGGGCTCTTTTCTCCATTCCTTACACAAGAATGTAAACTTCTGTTTCACATTACTATCATTACAAACAGGTGCTAACATATTTCAAGAACATTAAAAAATCAGTATAGCAAAGCCATATCAGAAGCTTTACTCTCCATGGTTTCAATTACCCATGGCCTATAAATGTCAAATAAAAATTCCAGAACTATGCAATTCATAATTTTTAAATTGTGTACTGTTCCAAGCCAGATGATCAAATTGCTGGCCGCCCTGTTCCCTGCTGCCCCCTTAGGAAGACCCCTGTATCACCTGAAGCGTAAACAAATCTGCAGGGGCAGGAAGAGAAGAAACCCATCCCATCACTTAACATTGTGCCTTATCATCAACTATGAGTTATTCTGCCAGAGAAAGCCAGGTTATACTTCCCATAATATCCTAGGATATATTCAGAGGCATTCTTTTTGTCTTCTATTCCAAGGAGATTAAAGAGACTGGGAACGTGGGGCCATGGTGCTCCTCTAACCCCTGTATTATAATCAGGGCTTAAACTGTGTAAAGCTCTGGCACCAAGGATATGAACCTAATGACAGGATCCCACCCCAGCCTCACTCTCCCATCCTTCTCCCTCTCAGCATCTCAGCTCCGCTACCTCTGCCTAACATGAGATAAGCTGGTTCCCTCTGTTCCAATGGCTCAGTAGACCCGCACTAGTGTAGGCAAGGGGTTTCCTTACCTACCACTGCCTGCATGACTGGGACCCCTGTAACTTTATATAAGACAGATTGACAAGACACACACACACACACACACACACACACACACACACACATTTTTAATACATTTTATGTGACACATAAAACTTCAGAAATGAACACCCAAAGGGACTGAGTCTTTTCATGGTAAGTTTTCTGAAGAAGAGGAGAGTTGTGGGGAGGTATTTGTGATTTCACAGGAGGGAAAGGATGTTCTTTCCTCCCAGGACAGGGAGATTATCTCTGGAATGAGTGTACTATGATCTGCTTCAGAGAAAGTCAGAGGCTTACAGTGTGCTTTGCGGCAGATGGGCAAAGAAAGGTCAGAAAGACCTTCCTGCTTTGGCTTTTCTCTCTAGGCTCAAGGTGCCATATGCTGGTGAAGTACATCTTGAATCCCATCACTAGTCCTGAGTCTCTCTGCTCACTCCTGCTCTGAACAACTAGTCCTGACATACACGGTTCATGGTGACGTTAGTGGTTTGACATGACATGTCCAAAGCTATGTAATTGTAGTCACATAGTGAAAGAGCAGAGACTAGAACTGAGGGTTCCTCATTTCTGAAGCCAGGCTGGGTAACTGCATTCCTTCCTTCCCATTTTCTCTGGGACCCCATGTTGCCAAACTTTAATCCATGTGCTTTGTGTGAGCTTCAGTGCTGAGCACTTCCTTGACTCTAGGTACAACTTTGAACATCCTTTGGGTTCTGAGTTTCAGCTCAAGAGACTTCTGGGCCTGAAAGTCACCTACATTTGGGAGGCTTTGGTTTTTGTGTTTTGCTGCTTCTTTTCCTTAAACCAGTGGAATGCTATGAAAGGGACAGCATTTCAGCAGTAGCCTGGGCCTCATAGCTTTACATTTATTTTGCTCTTAACTATGCTTTGAGGAATTGGAGAAAATGCCAATTCTTGCACTGCAGTGCAACATATGTGATAGATGCTTCTTCTGAGATCCCATATGCTTCATATTGCCATGGAAAAAGCACTGGCATAGCAAGATTTTTTTTCCTATAAATTTCCCTAGAGACGGAATTGGATTTCTGTTGGTTGCTTTTACAGCAACACTGTCTCATCAAGAAGGGAGGGAGAGAAGAGTGGGGTGAGAAGCAAAGAGAGAAAGAGAGAGAGAGGTTACATGTTAATAAATCAAGTGGTTCTTAATGCACACTTGATAGTAGACAGCAGTGTGTTGGGGGGGTTACTTTTCTCTCATTGTGAGACAAAATACCTGGCACCCAGAATTAAGAAAGGAAAGGTTTATTTAGCTCACAGTTTGTGAAGGTTTCAGTCCATACTCTGCTGGCTCCAAGGCACAGTGGTACATGGCAGAGGGCAAGAGATCATGATGGTGGAAAAGAGCAAAAACAGCAATAGTAAAAAGGGAGGAACAGCAAGACTCTTTCCCTCCCTTACATTGCAATAAACTACCTGCTCCAGGGTGGGTGCAGCACTCACCCCCATAATCCCAGTATATGGATCAATCGTAAACTATAGAAGCCCAGCCCATCACTACATGAGGCCCTGGGGGTACATCTAGACACAAACCAAGACAGAGGGACAAAGGCCCAGAGTGCTCCTGGTTCTGGCTCTGCTAATATATGAACTACTTTCCTTGGATTAATGGAAAGGTAGGGAGTTTAGGAGCAGGAAGCCACATGCTTGACATGGTCACTCATCAGCTCTGAATCTGGGCAAGTGCATATATGCATTAGGTTTGCTTATATGATGTAGAGATTCAAACAGAGTTTTTTCTTCTTCTATTTCAGTCTGTGGTCTGCTTGGCCCTAGTAGGATGGTGTAGCTCAAGGTGACTTCACTTACATCTAGTGGTTGGAGTGATGTGACAGTGTGACTTGGCCACATACCTCTTGTCACCCAAAAGCTGGCTCCAGCTGGTCCCCGTGGTGGTGGTCATGGGACTGCCAAGAAGTCTTTCCAAGCCTCTGCTTGTATCATATTGCTAGTGTCCTGTCTGCCCAAAGCAATTCCCACACCTAAGGTCACATGCTGATCTTTCTGGGAGGTATTTGCCAAATCATATTTCAAAGCTGTAGCATACAATTTACTGCAGAGAGTAAATTATGCCCTGTGACCTAAATGTCCTAACATGAATGAGCACCATCTACTTACTAGTTCAAATTGATCATGTCAAATAAGAACTACTGATTGGTGTGCCACCCATCCCTGCTACTCTTCACTCTTTCCTGTCTCACTGAGTGGTACTTTGTTCACCTGATTGCTGAAAGCAGAACCTGAGAAGACTCCTGAGTCCTCCTGCCTCCATCCTTGGTGTCCCTCATACTCCATCCATCAGCAAAAAGAATCCTAGATGTGAACTCTGAAAGGCATATTACACCTTTCTGCCTTGCTTCTGCCTTTTATCTCTGAAAACTCTGACTTTCCCTCTTCTTAAGCCATTTTCCCTGAAGATGTTCTCATGGCTCCTTCTGGTCTTTGGCTCAAATCCACCTTCATTATCACATATTAATCATCAGCTCCTCAAACACTGTATGCATCATACACTATTCCCTAGCTTTAGTTGTGCTTCTTTGTACTTACCACCAAGTCATTGAAGTTGTTGACTATTCTACCAAAGTGTGGCTCTATAAAGGCAGGAGGGAGGGTGTCTGTTTTTGTGGGTTACAACTGAGTCACCAGTTCCTGTAACAGTATCACACCATGAGCAGTGTTAATTTCTTGAGTGAATAGACAAAGAAGAATTTTAAGGAATATATTGATCTCCACTGGACAATCTGTTTCCTGCCCAAGGACCTCACAGCACCTAACTCAGTACTAAAGAGTCAGACAAGCTCATCAGGGAGATGAATTGGAAGACCTAAAGAACAGTAGTAACAGAAGAAAAGTAGATAGCAGAGAGTAAAGATAGTAGTAAATAAATGGGCAAATAGGTGGCTCACTGGATATAGGCAGATCACTAATTTGTACTTAGTTTTTGTAATAATAAAGTAGGATGTATTCATTTTTAATATGGTGATTACTATTAGAATCTTCAGTGCATCCTCGTGGGAGATATGTTGGGGTCTCCAAGTGTCCCTAACACAGAGCAAAGAGTCTTTGGAAGATCAGGGTTCCATGGTGCCGAGAGCTTGATAACACCCTCACATACTTGTTCTCTCCATATCCCGACTCACAGAGGGGTTCATGGGTCCAGTGTACTCTGGCTATTCTAAACAGTTTTCATGACAGTACTTTCACAGAATGTGTACTTGGAAAGAGTCCTGCAAGAAAATCAACTTGTACTGAAGATAATTCTACTAAAGCAAGCACAAAAGAAAGCTAAGAAGACAGAGCTGGCATTTTACTTCCTCCTAAAAGCAATGACAATCTAATCAGAGCAGATAAGGAGGAGGGGTGGAGGTAGAAGTATAATTGTCAAGGTGATTGTAAAAATAAATCTTCATTGATTGTTAACCGTTCTCAATAGATCATGCTTAAGGTATTAGCAAACTTATGGTATGAAACATCCATGTTGAAGAAAATCTGAAACATTGTGCACTGAAAATGTTATCTTATTTTTAACTTCTTTTATACCGAGGTATCATTTACAGAAAATAAATTGCACCAGTTGTGTTTGGCTTAATTAGTTTTGCACAGCTTACATAATTCTGCAATAACTACCTCATATGGGGATATTGTCATTAATTGTCTAAAGTTTCTTATTTAGGCACATTTTGAATCAATTTCTCTTACCTTGAATCTACTATTTTCTGACTTCTATCAGCATAGATTAGTCTCTTTTGTAGTATTTTGTATAAATGTAACTATGTACTCTTTCTCTCTCACTATATATATATGTATGTATGTATATATATATATAGTTTTTCTTCAATGTGTCTATACATTTCATTTGTTTTTTCTAGTAGTGTTTTGTCTTTTTAACACTAAATAATGTTTCAGTGTGTAATTTGGCACAAACCTTAAATTAATCTTTTCATTGAAGGGCATTTTGCTTGTTTTGTTTTTAGTAATTATGAATATACTGCTATAAACATTTTTGTACACATTTTAGTGGACATTTGATTTATTTCTTTTATATAAACACCCAAGAGTAGACTTGCTGGATCTGTAGGTGACTTTTTGAATTAATAGGTGGTTTTAGGATTCTATACTGATGCCAGGGATTTAGGAGCACTGTGGTTGCTACCATAATTTGGACTTAGAATGTGTCCAGAGGTGTCTAGGATTGCACCCTGCTGGGTGCTATTGGGAGGTAGGAGAGCCTTTAAGGGGTGGTGCCAAGTGGGAGGTTTAGGTGGGCGTTCACAGGGGCTTACGGTAACAGAGTCTGCTCTGCATCTTCTTGGCTGAGAAGTGAATGAGTTGCTCTGCAGTCAGCTCCTGCCTGGATGTGCTGGTAGACACAAGGCTGAAAGCCATAGGGCTTGCTGTTCCTGGACCGGGACTTAAAACTGTGAGACAAAACAAACATTTCCTCCTATAGACATAACACCAATGTCATAAAGGCTCAGAAACATACAACTTCCTGATCCATGCTTCAACTGTCACGCCCAAGATAGCCTTCACATAGGATAATTGCATGTTACATGCACACATCTCAATTTCACTGACAGCACATGTGCTTAGCTTTCTTTTCCTATGTGACAGTCTTATCACCTCTCTTTCTGTTTGCTCAGCAGCTTTCTACAATACTGTACAACATGCACTATCTATTCTAAGCACTCTTTACGTATCTGACATCCTATTTTATCATGTGGAACACTGTGTAGTTTAGAATATTTCTATTGATGAATTACTGATTTCAATTGTATGAGTTTTGTTATACTGGGCCATAAGAACTTAACTGGAAAAATCACAGAAATAAAGTATTGAATTTTTAATATTTAGTGAGTGCTTGTGAAAAAGCGTAAAAATTTTCAACACTGACTGGTTTTTGGTGTACAAAGTCTAAAAAGGAGCAACACAAATAAATTCTTATATGAAACATAATGAAAATATCAATAGTACTTTACAAAAATAATCTTTACTTCAGTTATCACACCTAAGGCAGTCTGCACACATGACAATAGTATGTTCCATACACGTGCATCACTTACACTGATAGCACATGCAGTTTGCTTTCATGGCCTTTTTGTAGGACATACTTAACACCCTACTGGTATCGCTGTTTTGTCAGGAGGTTTTTATTATTTATACAGTGTGTAGTTAACAAGAGCATAAAATATCATTAAATTAAAGTATTAAATTCTTAATATGTATTGTGCATTTAGAATAGACATCATCGCTTTCACATCAGCTGTGTACTTGCTTACAAAACCTAAAAGATAACATCAGACATGAATTCTTATATGAGAATACCAGTAGAACTGGTATCACATAGATATCACATAGATAGCACACACATTTTGTTTTCTTGTCCTTTCTTGTATGGTACAATTGACATCTTTTGTTTTCTCTGTTGTAGTAGGTCTCTTTGCTGCTATGCCTGCCTGTTCACCTGTCAGATCACCAGTGTGCTCTACAGTTTCTTTGTGTAGTTTCCTGAGCAGAGATATTTTATTTTTCCTCTGCTATGAATAATCTCCTATGATCCCCAGTCCCAACCCTCTAAAAAATTGTTCTGTGATATTTTACAGTTGTTATTTTCTTTGTTAAGTGTCAAACTATTTATGCCACACATGTGCAGGATTGAGTAAAACACAACCATTGGCCAATGCTTCATTTCAAATGACATCATAGTTGCTGCATAACTCATCAACAACAGCTGCTCCACCTGTGGTTTTGTTGTAGAAAGTTTCCATCTTGGCCTCCATTTTGTTGTGATATCCCAATCAGTGTTACCATCGTGATGAGGTGTTGGCATTACCAGTACCAGTTTGTTTTTTCTTTGCCGTATATGAGGCCAATGTTATATATTTCTTTCTGATATCCAGAGATTGTACTGTACAATTCTCTGTTTTGAAATTGCAACATTTCATTTAGAATTTTTGCTTTATTCCTGCGTACATTTCCTGCATTGGTCAACTTGTGCTCTGTTAACAAATGTAGTATCAATTAGAAACTGGTAAACCAGTTGTTGAATGTCACATTCTGATTAGTTTGGGAGATGAGAGTAATCAATCTGTTCACATCACCATTTAGTTTATTACTATATGAATAAGAACCTGATGGCTGACTTTTAGAATAAGTGTCTAAATTGAAAGCATAAATCTTTGCATCTACAAGGGCATAAATTTTTCAGGCATATTTTGGGCCATCATTTTTCCACAAATTCTTTATATTCCTGCAATCACCATGAGAAATCCCTGCTAAGTACAGAAGACCTATTCATGCTTTCAGTCCAGTTAGAGAGATGTCAGAATAAGTATGTTTTTTGAATGTGGCTATTGGTGCACACAGAATGTTTTACTTGCATTCCAGTTTTTGTATATTTCACAGCATTTTGTAGCATTTCATCTGTTACAATTTTCAACGCTAAATGGTAGTGTTGGCATTCTGTCCAATATATTTAACACCTGCCAAGACCCGCACCATATTTTCAGACCTGGTGCTAATGTTGGATGATTTTATTTGGTTGCATGGTCATTTTGTAACATCTTGATTAGTCAAATATGTACTCACTTTGCTGTTTCCTTCATGATCTGAATCTGAAACGTTTGTATTGTCTGTGTATCAGTCCATTTTTGTTCCAGTTCACTCTCATAGGAACTTTGGCTCACATTGGCTCACATGGCCGTTGTCAAAATCATTATCATCATCAGAAGCAGCAGCAGCAGCAGCAGCAAGCAGCAGCAGCCATACACACCACTTTTTTGTTATGGAGGCGTGCATTTTACCATAATGGGTCATCTTCATCACCTGTGCCTGAGTATTCTGATGATTCACTTTCGACCTCCTCCCAAACTTGCAAATCTGGTTTTTCATGTGCTGTGGTGCTGAATTATGCTACTTCTACCAGAAAAATCAAATGAATCTTTTAAAACAAATTCTGGAGTGGTTTTGTCTATTGGACCTTCCATGATGCTTGGGCAAACATATGCAAAAACCAGTTAAAGGAAACATAGTGTGGGTAAAAATCTCTTTTTGTCATTTTTGTACACATGCACACACCTTGCTGTTCATCATACCAAGGGGGTAAACACATACATTGCTTCCACACCTTTGGATGCTATTATGCTAAAGTAAAAATTTACAGTAGAAAAGTAAGGGATGGGACCACTGGATCCATTGCTATGCTCCTAGAGTTTTGATATCTCACATTAATTTTAATCATTGTGTTTTTAACTTTTTATTTTAAAGAGAATAAAAAAAAATGAAAAGATTAGAAATTATACAGGAATTTCAGAAAACAAAATGGTAGGAATCCAACAATGGTTGTTATGTTGCATATTGTTGTTCAGATTACCAGATATAAGCAGGTATAATTGGTCAAAAAATAAAAATTAACTGTTCCTTTCAATAAACCAATAGAATTACTAGTATAATTATCTTAGCTATCTTGTGTGGAAAGAACAACTGAGATAAGGGAAAGAAGAAAAGAAAGAAAGGGAAAAATCATTACCTTTTTAATCTTTTAAAAATGTTGTTAGTATGTTTTATGGTGCATATTACATTCATTTATCAAAGGTTATTGGTACATAAACAATTTACTTCCCTTTCCCTCCTCTCTCTCCCATCTCTCTCCATTCTAAGATCCTCTTTCTATCTCCACAAAGTCTATCTCCTGTTTCCTATAATCTATCTTTGTTTTGCTATTTTAATGATTTTTACTTACCAAGTTTATATATTTTTAATATGACTTCTAATTTATCATATATATAATATACGCATATATATCTATGTAAGTATACTCACCATCTGTGTCTTGAGCGTTTTCTTAATGCTATGTCAATATCTTTTCATGAACAGATTTATATTTTGATGAAATATGGCAGTTCATTATATCTTTTCATGATATTGAAATCATTTATTCATTTATTATTTATCTATCTGTCTATCTATCTATTTGAGGTAGGTTCTTGCTAGCCTTAAACTACTATGTAGCTGGCCTCCTACTCAGGGCTATCCTCCTGTCTTGGACTCTCATGTGCTGGAATTACAGGTGTGTGCCGCTACACCTGGCTAAAATCTTTGCTTATTACAAAATTGCAAAGATTTTTTTTCTGCCATGTTTCCTACTAGCAATCTTACTCTTTTAGTTATTGTATTTAGATAGATGATAGATTTCAAATTAATTTTGTGTTACAACACAAGGTAAGAATCTAGGTTGTTTCTTTTTTCATAAACAGCTATTATTGAATAGCTTTCCCTATTGAACTGCTTTGCACCTTTGACGACAATCAACTGGCCATAAGAATAGGTGGATTTGAGTTCGATTCTTGGTGCAAAAAAAGAGAGATGGATTTAGGAATTACTTTTTCTTCTGTTTATGGGCTTTGTCTATCTTTATGCAAGTACTATGGTCTTTTGAGACCAGACATGAGAGCAGGGTCTTAAATTCACACAGTATTAATCTTCTAGTTTTGTTCTTTTTAAGGATTGATTTGCTTTATCTAGGTCCCGTACATTTTAGACACATCACAAAAATTTTCATTTAAAATTCCTGCTGGCAGTCTGTTTGGAAAGAAACTGAGGCACCCAGACACCTTAACAGTAGTAATTTTTTTAACAATAAGGAGGACTTTTTCTTTAAAAATTTCTCTTCTTAGATTTGTAGCTTTAAAAAGCCTTGTTTATCTTTAAATTGTTCCTAAATTTCTTAAGTATTTATGACCCTATTGTAAACATAATTAAATATTTTATTTCATTTTCTACCATTTTGTTGAGGGTATACAGGAATACAGTTAGTAATTTTAGTGTATCGTGGGATCTTGTTAAACTCATTGTTTCTCACAGCTTTTATTTTGTTGGAAGAGAGAGAGGTTGGTTTCTCATGATTTTCTATACAACAATTATATTGCTTGTACACAGGGAATATTTTTCTTTTGAATCTCCAAATTTTGTGGGTTTTATTTCTTTTTCTTGCTTTATTGAATTGACTAGAGCCTTCTGTGCAGTGCTGAATAGAAGTGAAGAGAGTGGGTAACCTCCCCTTGCCCCGATCTTATGGTAAAGTAAATCAATTTTTCACTACACGTATGATGTTAGCTCTAGGTCCTTCATAATTTCCCTTTACCACATAGTGGAGCTTTTCATCTGATACTAGTTTTCCAAAAGTTATTGTAAATAAGAAAAGCATTTTATGCATTCATTGAGTTACTAAAGAAGTGTTTTTATTCCATAAATATGATAAATTATTTAGATTTTCAGGTGTTCAACCATACTAAACCTCAGTTATGATGTACTATCCTTTCAGCAAAGTGCTCTACTTTATTTTCTAGTATTTTCTTTACAAGTTTGCATCTAGTTTTATGAGCAATATAGGAATTTGTATGTATGTATGTATGTATGTATATACAAATACTTGTAGTTAGCTAGCTACACAGATAGTATATACACAAATATACTTTTGCATATATATGTATACACACAATGTGTGTATATACATTATATATATGTATATACATATTTTTCCCTTGTGGCATCTTTGTTAAGTTTTGGTGTCAGCATGGTGCTAGTTTCATAAATAAGTAGAAAAGTGTCTCATTCTCTCTGCTTGAAAGAATTCTTATAGGTTTGATATTTCTTCTCTAAACAACAGTATTTTGTTGCATAGAATTCATCTGCCCTTCGATATTTGTGTGGGAAAAAGCTTCTCATAACAAATCTAGTTACTTTAATAAACGTGAATCTTTTCAGATTTTTTAGTTTATCCTTTGTTGACTTTGTTAGGTTGTATCTTAAGTGATTCATCTATTTCATCTCTGCTGCTGTATTTATTGATATGCTGTTCAAACATATTTCAATATTGTCCTCTCCATGCACTGAGGATCTTTAGTGATCCCTTCTTTTTCACAACAGAATGGCAACATATTTTGTCTTTGTTATTGATCAGTGTTGCAAAGAGATTTTCTTTTTGGATAAATAAATTTAGATTAATTTTTTTACCAATCTATGTCAATGTTTTCCTCTTTGATTTCTGAAATATTTTCATTCTTCTGCTTTCTTAGAGTTTAATTTGGCTCTGTTTTTTCTAGCTTTTCAAATTTGAAAATTAGATAAACAATTTGGAGTTTTCTTTTTTTGTATAAGATTTTCAGATATTATTTCCTTGCAATTGTATTCCAAGGTTTTTGATGTTATATTCTACCCTCATTCAGTTCACAATGATTTCTAATTTCAATTTTGTTTTATTCATCGACTCCTGGTTCATTTAGAAATGCACAGTGCAATTTCCAAACATGAGTTCTGTGGTCTCATTGTGTTATCTTTTTGGTATTTATTTGTAGCATTCAATTTAATTAAATATCATTGCATCCAGAGAACTTACGATATAGCTATAAATGACAAATATTTATAATCTGTTTAATGGTGAGTTTTTAAAAGATTAAGACTATTTTGTATAATTTGTTTGTTTATTCTTCAGTGTTGGGGTTTGATTCTATGCTAAGCTCACACTCTAACACTTAGCTATGGCCATCATGTCTGGGTTTTATAATTGTTATCTGGAGAAAGGTTTTCAATCAGATTTTTTCCTTTGCAGTGGTTATTCATCACTGTGCAACAAATGACCCCCAGCTTAATATTTAAAACAGCATACATTTGTTACTTGTGTATCAGGAGTCTGAGTGTGACTTAGCTAGGATCTCTGCCTAGATTTACAAAGCTGCAGTGGACATGTTGGCTACTTTATGGTCCTGGGCTTACAAGTCTCTTCTAAGCTTATGTAGTTGGTATCAAAATTCAGTTTCTTAAGGTTGTAGGATGGAGGTCCCCACTTTTTAGTGATCACTGGCAATTTTCTACCATGTAATACTCTCCATAGGAATTTTATCACATGGTGTATTAGTCACCTTTCTGTTGCTATGACAAACTACTTGACATACACAGGGCATAAGAGGAAAGGCTTAGTTTGGCTTATGGTTTCAAAGAGTCAGCTGGATCCATTGCTTTTAGGTTTTTAGGCAGAAAATTATGGCCAAAAGACAGAACAGAGCCGTTTACTTCATGGCAGCCAAAAAAGCAGAGTGAGAGAGCCTGAGACTCAGGAGCCTGGGATAAGTTTTACAATTCCAAGTCATGGCCCTAGCGGCCCGCTACTTCCAACTGGATCCCACCTGCTTGTAGCCCATTCATCTATGAATGCATCACTAGATCAACACATGGAGGAGGTCAGTGCCCTTAGGGTTCAGTCACCTCTCTGGAGCCCCCCTGAACATTGCTGCATTGGGGATCAAGTCTTCCTTAGAAGGCACACCACATTTATTTTTTTCATATTAAGAAATAGACATCCATTTACAAAACAGCATAAGAACAGTAGAAGCAATACTGAATCACAGATGAAGTGGTAGGAAATTAACAATGGTTGTTAATTGCATACTGATATCTTCAAAGTGTTTTCTCAGAAAAACAAATAGAGATATACAAAATTGAGAAAATAATTAATCATTAACTGATCCTTCAGCACATCACACTTAAACCACAGCATATAATGTGGTGTTTCAAGGTTACCAAGAGGGGTCTCTGTCATATTTTCTAAGAAAACAGGTAAGAGTCTGTGTGTGTGCGTGTGTGTGTGTGTGTGTGCATGTGTACGCATGTGTGTATTTAAACATAAAAAATTTGATCAGAAAATACAGTGAATGTTTAAACAGTAAAAAAATTACTACAGTAAAGGACCCATTTTCATTAATCCCCTTAAAGTATTTCCACTCATTTCAAACACACTTATCCCATTGTCCTCATCTCTTTCTGAAGCAGCTCTGGAAGTGCTCTTTCATGAATGTCCTTAGATGCTCTATCAGGTCCTCTTTAATATCCTGAACTGATTAAAAATGTTTACCTTTTCTGATCGTTTTAACTTTGAGAAAGAGCCAGAAATCTCATGGTGCCGGTAAATAAGGTGGATGGAGACACACCATAATGTTTGTAATGTTTTTAGAAGCATGCTTTTCTGTTGGATGGTCCTGGGCAGCATTCACAGTATTTTTTATGACACCTCATAAAAGCACTCATGAAAGAGGACGTCCAGAAGTGTATCAGAAAGTGGCAAGAGCAAGGTGTGTTTGAAGCCAGATGGAATATTTTGATCAGAATTAAATGGCAATGTGTCTTGTACTACTATTTTATTGTACTACAATAAAATATTTAATTTATATGTTCATTGCTTACTCCTTGCATTTATGCATGCATGTATATGTACATATGTAAAAAAACACGTGCAACATTCTAGTAGTGAGAGTGACAGCCAGTCAACTTTTGCCATTCCAGCTGATCAGAAGCAAGTCACAGTGTTGTGTCCCCCACCCCCCCGCCCCGCCAACACTCAAGGTTAGGGAACTTACAGAGTATAGCACCAAGTGACAGATCACGGGGGCCATCTAAGAATTGTGTCTAACATAGCAAAAGGCAAAACTCCACCTTCTTTTTCAAAAGATATTTTTCTAGATATAGGGTTCTGGTGGATTTTTTTTTCAACACATGAAAGATACTATTCCATTGTCTTTAAGCTTCCTCATATCTAGTGAGAAGTTGGTTGTGATTCATTTTATAGTAATATGTTTTTAATGGGTCTTTTTTCCTCTGACTGCTTTTAAGATTTATGCTTAATCTCTTGTTTCCAGACAAAAAGCTGGCTGTGATATGCCTGCATGCTTTTCTTTGTATTTATTTTGCTTTGAGATCACTCAGCTTTTAGATCTAGAGGTTGAAGTATGTCAGTTTCTTAAATTAAACTTTTAATCTTGAGATAATTGTAGGTTGACAGAGAGTAGTGAGAAATAACACAGAGAAATCTTGTGTACATTGTATGTGTTTTCGTACAATGGTAGTATTTTGAAAATTTATAGTACAGTGTCACATCCAAGACTTTGACGTTGATACAGTCAACATGTAAATTGTTAAATCATATGTTTTGCTTTTATAGTCATATCTACTTCCCTTTCACCCTACCCTTTCTTTAATTTCTGATAAATAGTTATCTGTTCTGTTTCTATGATTTAGTCATTTCAAAGATAATACACAAGTGAAATAAAGAGTATGTATGTTTTGGGGATTGACTTTTTTCCACTTATCATAATTTTGTATGAATGTTAATAGTTTGTGTCTTTTTACTGCTGAACTTTCTTTCATTATATGAATGTAGCATTCAATAATTAACTATTCACCAGGTGAAGGTGTCTCAGTCGCCATGTATTACAAATAAAGCTGCTATAAACACTCATATCTAAGTTTTTGTGTGACCATAAGTCTTCATTTCTCTTGGATAAATGCCCAGGAGTGCAGGTACTCAATTGTGCACTAGTTCCTTGTATAGCTTTAAAAGACTTTTTGTGAGTGATTATATAGCTTCATACTGACACCAGGAATGTATCAATGGTCTTGTTCCTCTGCATTCTTGCCTGCATTTGGTGTCGTCACTATTTTTTATTTGAACCTGTAGCTTTAATTTACACTCCCTGATGGGTAACAATTTTGAGCAACTTTTCATGTGGTTATTTCTTTTAATTTTTTTTCTTTTTTTATATTCTTCTCTCCCCACCTCCTTCCCTACTTCCTTCTTTCCTTCCTTTTTTTCTGAGCGGGGCATCTATGTAGTCTAGGCTAGTCTCTAACTTGCGGTATTGCCTCTGCCTCCCAAGTAGCTGTGATTATAGGAGTGTACCTCCATGACAAGCTCGTGTACCTACTTACTATCTGTGTATTTTTTGCAGTCAAATGTGTTTTCACTTATTTTTTATATGCTTTGTTTAGGTTGTATGCTTTTCTATTGCTGAATTTTGAGATTTTCTTAATATATTTTAGATTCTCCTCCTTTGTCAGATATGTGGCTTGTAAATATACTTTCTCATTATTTTGCTGATCTTTTAATCCATTTCTTTGACTGTGCTGACCTTTTATTCATTAAATAGGGTTTTTCACAAAAAAACCCTTTTAATGTTGCTGAATTCAAACTAATAAATTTTTCCTTTGGGCATTATGCTTTTAGTGTCATAGGAAAATAACTGTTTTCCTAACCTTAGATCAGAAATATTTTCTTAGTTTTTCTACATTGTATAATATCTCAGTTCAGTATCTAACCAATTTTGAGCTGACAATTGACAGAATTATGTGATTTTTCTCTTTTAGTCTGTTAATTTGTTCATTGTAATAATTAATTTTCAAATAACAAGACAGTCACATAATTAGAATAAATTCTACTCAGTTATTACATTTAATCCTTTTTATATATGCCTGAATTCTAATTGCGACTATTTTCATAAGTTTTTTTGTGATCGTTTCCATGAGGAATACTGGTCTTTATTTTTTTTCTTCAGTACCCGGGATTTATTTATTTCTTTGTTTATTAGCACTAGGGATTTAACATAAGGCCTAACTACGTCCTAACCCCTTTAAATTTTTTTGTTTGTTTGTTTTGAGATAAGGTACCCTGCTAACTGTCTGAGTTGTCCAGATTGAGCTTGAATTTGTGATGCTCCTACCTCATTCTCTCAGAGTGCTGGCACTCCAGAGTGCTCCCGGAGTACCATTGTATGAAACTTGTAATTTTCTTTTTATTCACTGGCTTTGGTTCCATTACTGCTAGCTTTAAAAATTAAACTGAGTGAGTTACTTTCCTTTTCTATGCCTGAAGGAGATGTTCATTCTTCTTAAAATATTTTAGGAATTCCACAGTGAAGTGATCTGGGTTTGGAGAATTTTTCTTCTGGTGTTTTTAAAGTTACACACTCAATTTCTTTAATAGTTTAATTTAATCTGTCTATTTTATACCAGGTTAATTGTGGTAAGTTGTATTGTTCAAGGAATTGTTTTCACTTTATCTAGGTTGTCAAATGTTCATGACTATAATTGTTTATAATATTCCCTTATTACCTTGACGTCTACAAAATCTGTAAAATTTCTTGTTATATTCCGGATGTTGATAATTTGTGTCTTTTTTTTCTATGTCAATGTTGTTCATTTTATGGAAGTTCTTTCTGAAGCAACAATTCTTTGTTTCATTCACTTCCTTTATTGTTCATGTCTTAAATTTTGATGGTTTCTTCTTTTGTCTTTATTATTTCCTCCCTTTTTATTATTAATTTTATTTCCCCTTCTTTTTCTAGTTTCTTGAAATGGGAGATTAGATTATTGATTTCAAACTCCTTGCCTTTCTAATGTCTATACTGCATGCAATAAATTTCCAGCCTTATATCACCTTACATTTTTCTCCCAAGTTTGATTTGCTGTGTTTTAATTTTCATTCAATTATATATTTTAAATTTTTCCATTGGGACTTCCTCTTTGATTTATGGATTATTTAAAAGTATGTTGTCTAGTTTTCAAGAATTTGAAAGTTTTCCTATTGATTTCTAGTTTGACTGCATTGTTTTTGGAAGACACACAGTATATAATTTTGATCCTTTTAAGTTTTTTGTGGTTTTTAAATGACCCAAGGTATGTTCTCTTACATGTTCTCCAGGTCCGTTTTAAGAATGAGCATTTTGTAAGTGTTGGATGGAATGGCCTGTAAATATCGATTAGATAATACTTTTGATAGCATAGTGGAGTCCTTCTGTATATTTACTGATATTCTGTTGGTACAGTGAGTAGTCAGAATCACTCAAGGAGGCTAAGAAATTGCAACAAGCAAGTTTTATTTAGCATGCAAGGGTGATGACCCAACTGTTGCCAGTCAGAAGTATCAACCCTGAGGCTAAGAAAGCAACAGTTTGCATAGTAGTTTGTCCAGTTTCTAAAAACAGCTGGCAATTTCCAGAAAGGTGGAGTACAGAGTTTATCTAATCACGTGCTGATAGCTGTAGTCATGGGCTCATTACAGCATTTGTCAGAAACAACATTTATCAGAAATAGTAACTGATTACAAGTAAAAACTGCTTAACCTATGATTTGGGGAACTAGGGTACATTTATCTAAAGTTTAAGGGAGTTCTAAACTGGAGTTTAGACACAAAATGGAGTCTTTTTGCCATCATACTGTCTTATTGTTCCATCAGTTATTGAGAGGTACTGTAATCTCCAACTATAACAGTGGATTTATCTATTTCAAAACCAGTTTCTTTTCACTCTTGACATTAGTTGCTCATATAATATATCCATCTCATTTTCTATTCTCCTTCATACATATTTTCATCATAAAAAAATTTAATATGCATCTTGGAAGTATGTTGACCAGAATGTTTTGTGGTAAAAGTACATGGCCAAGAGTTTGGAGAAACATACTATGGATAAAAATTGTGGTAGATACTCCACATTGAAGAGCCTTGTAAGAAATATTAGAGTTTGTATTTCATCCTGATGGCAGCTGCGAGAACACTACAAGACTTTAAACAGGTTGCTAATGCCATTAAATAGATTATTTACATAAATTACTCTGGCTGTACAATAGAAAACTAATGTCAAGGGGAGCATTTGAAGCTGTGTCCATCAACTTTTCTTCACAAGTTTATACCACTGGAAGTTGTAAAGGTCTTTATGTCTGACATTGGAAAGTTGTAGATCTCATAGAAGAACATATAATTGCTAATTGATTTCCACCATCTTCATTCCTATGATTTTTCTTGTACTATTTGGGGAGTCTTTAATTTCCTCATGGCTCATGTTTTTCTTGCTCTTTTCATTTCTCATCCTTCTCAACTCTATTACTTTTTGCCACCTCTGTACACTCCCATTATCACAGAAATGTCCTGTATCTTGTTACAGTTGCTTAAATATCTGATTCTAACCATCTGCTGTTTCTAACCATCTTCCAAGTTTCTTCCATCCCATCAATGTAACAACTGTTTGATTTCATCAAGACCCCAGTTTATTGGCCCAACCATTTTCTCACTACCAGTGAACTTTTCCTCCTACTTCTACCCATCTTGTATGTGTTATTGCATGTCTTACACCAATTATGACAACTTACGTATTACCTCTGCCTGCTGACTGGTTCATAGATAGGAATGCCATCTAGAACTGGCCCATGAAACATGATAGATCTGCATGGTATTTCTTTTCATATAAGAAGAAAAAATCTAGAAAAGGGAATGGTTTATATTTGGTTCTGGACAATGCTAGATATGAATACAATGCCCAGATTTGCATCAGTCACCTTGAGACTCTAAGGAAAACCCTGTTGTAGAAAATGTGATATATTAAAGATGGAAGAGCTGAGTTGTGGAAAGAACTTGAGTCCTAGAACATGGTATTAATCCACTGCTGAATCAAGCATGTCTGATCTACTTTTGGATTTACTGATTTAAGAAACTTAGTCCTACTATTTAAAACAATTATGTCAGAAATTTCTCTCTCTTACGCTCCCTTTCCTTTTCTGAGACTGAATGTATTGAAACTAATATTCTCTCCTCTTCATGAGTCCCTTGAATGAACATAATACCTTCTATCTGCCTTTAGTCTTTATTGGAGCTGTTCTCTACCCTCTCAGAATTTCCTCTTCTTGTCTGTCTTTCCATCCTGCCCGTGGTTGACTACATTTTCTAATTGTTGGGGGGGGGGAATGTGATTTTTGATATCAATAAAGAGTTAGGGTTTGCCTTTGTCTGCTTGTACTGCTGTAGCCAAACATCTGAGACAGGGTGTTATGGTTGATACATTGTGTCAACTTGGGGAGTCTGGAGGTTTGGTTGAGTAACTCAGCAGTTGTAGATCTTGGGGTGAAAGGATATGCCCTTACCTTTCTGGAATGTTGTTTATTGTGTTAATTTGGGAAGTTTAAAAGGTTAACTATGTGATTCAGTAGGAATCCAGGGTGCTTACTTTGTAAACATCCTGAGCCTGTGGAAGAGGAGGGCATAGAGATTGTGTGAGAGGTTCAGGACCCCTGGATGGGGGGGGCTCTTTACAATGTAGGGGAGAAAAGGAGGCTGCTTGCAGCCATTCTTCCCTTTTTGCTGGTTGTTTTTGCTGTGTTCTGCTGCCCTGAGCAATTTGCCCTCTGCCATGTGCCACTCTGCCTCAGAACCAGCCAAGTATAGACTGAAACCTCCACAAACTCTAAGCTAAATAAACCTCTCCTTCCTTCATTTTGGGCGTTGGGTATTTTGTCTCAGCAACAAGAGAAAAGTAACTAAGACACAGGGTAATTTATAAGATGGAGAAATTTATTTCACATATTTCTAAAGGAAAGGAAGTCAAGATCAAGGGCCTGTCAGAGTCAAGTGTCTGGTGAGGGCTCGTCTTTGTTCCATAAATGGCATCTTTCTCAGCTCCTTTGTTTGGCAGAGGGGCAGAAGGATAAGCCTGCCAGCTTTTCCTATCTGAAGTCTGTTTCATAAGAGCACTAATTCTACTCACTAGGGTAGGTGACTTAATCACTTCCTTTAATCACTTTAATCCCTTTTCTGTTTTGGTGGTGCTGAAGACCAAATTCCAGCTCTTAATAACAATGTGCTGGGAGTTTAGTCTCAACATGAACTTTGCAGGGACACAAATATTTGAATCATAGTAAGACATCACTCTCCCAAATAGTAAAATGAAGACATAGAGGAACTAATATGTGGTAACTTTCCCTAATCCAAAAATCTCAAATAAAAAATGCTCTAAAACATGAAATGTTTTGAAGTGTCAACATGATGCAACAGTGGAAAATTCCATACTTGATCTCATGGTCACAGTCAAAATTTCAATGCAATGAAAATTACAGTATAAACTTACCCTTGAGTTAAGTACATAAAATATATTGTTACAGAAATGAATTTTGTGTCTAGGTTTAGGTCCATCCCAAAGATATCATTGTATGTAAATAACCCAAAATACAAAAATAACAGAAATCCAGAACTTGTGGTTTCAAGCACTTGTGGTAATGAATGCTCAGCCTATAGATATTGCTGTTGCTGTGCAAACAAGACTTCGTGGTGATTTAACAACAGCGAGGCTCACTCAGGTAAGGTCAGTTGTGTATCACACATGGAAATCTAAGATGTCTTAGAGTTGTCCAAAGTAAAAGATTGCATAGTGTGGTACAGATTTCTCACAACAGGTATGATAATGAAACCTCTGATTTCTGAGTTATGTCTGAAGGTTTTGATGATATACAGTCAATCATTTTATAAATATTAATAAACATGTCTTTAGTACCAGGTCCAAGGGCTCACCAGTAGACATGAGCTGTGAGCTGCCACTGAGAAACTCCCAGTTCCATAGGGCCATGGACAAAACAAGGACAAGCAGGAATTTTTGAGTTTTGTGGTGGTGAGGGTGCCATGTGTAATAGGAGTGTGGGTGTGCAGGGCCACTTATGGTAAAATTTTAACTAAGTTTTCAATGACTTCATTGACTTTTCATTAGTAGCTACTCTGTTCTATATATGTGTGGATATATAGATAAATGTATATATGTTCTTTATGGCTTCTTTTTCTATAATTTAATACCTCAGAAAGTAGCGAATATTCTCTTTTACTGAAACAGAAACCTGAGGTTTAGAAAGGTAAAGAAAATATTTTGTACAAATAACAAATGCTGAGCTTAATCCAAGATTTTAAGGAGTTTTGTTTCTTTCCCCCTTTATTTTCTTCCTTCCTATCATTTTCCCCCATTAGTGTCCTTTTCACCATCTCATATTACATATGAAAAGACTAAAAGAAGAATAAATATTTGGAGCTGATAAAACTGACATAGGGCACCTCAGTCCTCACCCCCCAATCACCAAAATCAAGTATGGACAAAAGCAATGGCATCACGCTGTATTCATGAATCTGCCTGGCAATGCCAATAATTTTTCATGGTCATACCTCATTTTTCATATTTCTCTTTCACTATTAAGAAGTCCTCCCTTACTGGCTCCAGACATTTCAATCATACATTTAGGGTCTAAGTCTAATAATCCCTTCTCAGACTCAATGAATATTTTGGATTCCTTATTTTGTCTCATGGTCAGTCTATAATGTGTTATCCCATAAATATGGAAAGAGGGGAAATAAAAGTGTCCTCTGAAAGCTCAAATATGAAATTAACAGTTGTGAAAATCATAACAGATGTTTAGAGTCTCCTAAGGAGAGAGACAGATCACCAAATCACAAAGCCCATTGTGGCTTCACAAAATGTGTAGAAGAAGGATGAGAATATTTGTGATGCAGCAGGTCAAATTCTTAGAGAAAACTGGACTCTGCTCTTCTCAAAAATTGTCCCCAAAACTCATATTTATGTCTTCAGGTCTTTTTGTTTTTGTTGTTGTTGTTGTTTTTTAAGTAAAAGAACAAAAACACTAATAAACATACACACAGTAGCACAAGAACAGTACAAAAACCGAACCACAGATAAAGTGGCAGGGGATCAACAATGCTTGTTGTATTACACATTGATAACTTCAAAGTGTATGCTCAGGATCAGGTCTTTTTGGAAAGATAAGTATTACCTTAAAATGCCACCATTAGAATAAGCTAGTTAAACATCGATATTTTGACAAACTTATTTTGTTTCAGTATCATCCAACACCTTTCAATTAGGATATTAAATGCTCCATGAGTAATTAACTTGTAGTGGGAGAAGGCCTTGGCCATATCCAAGAAAGCAACTGGTCCAGTGGACCATGCTTCTCTGTGTGAATTAGTGTGTCAGGGTCTGTGTTAAAGAAGAATGAGATGGGGGGAGTGTGGATTTCTGGATCTGAGACCTTAACCACCACGCTCTGACTTATTTTTCTCACTCAAATAAAGAAATTGGGGTATCAGACTGTGATACTGTTAAAGGAAAGTCAGTCATCTTTTCAGAAGGTAGACCTCATCAACAATGGAGACAAGTGTGACTCTTGGGATGTCTTTTGCCCAAATCTTCTTCGCAGTTTCTTCTGATTTAGTATCTATGCTTCTGTTATCAAAATCAAGGAACTTGCCCTTCTTTGTCCCATAGAGGACACAGAAGACAATTGTGCCTGAATACCACGCACACACCAAAAGCATGGAGGAGGTTTGCTCACTGACCTGCAGTGCCTTTGTTCCCGCAGTGGATATTTCCTCGCCTTTCCAAGCGTATTCAAAGCCTTATACGGTTAGCTCTCAGCTCAGGATGTAGCAATAGTTTGGGTGATGTAGGAATCTCAACTAAAAACTAAAGTCCATAAGGGTTGGAGGGGGAAACAGCATAAGGTGTGAAGGATGGTTAGAATAATTATCCATGAATACTTGGGAACGGTCACTTCTGTGCCTTGCGTTTCTTCCCCCAGATCCTACTGTACTGATAGGAGTCAGTACCACAGTATAATCCCTTTTACAGCACCTGTCCTTTCTGCCTTGCTCATTCTTACCTGCTAGACCCTATGTTCCTTAAATGTGCACTTTGTATGGCCTTGTATTTTTGTGGCTGCTGTGCTGCCTTGCACACATCAGATGTTCCAGTGATCTTGTTTCTGCTATTAGATCATTAAGAGTTTGATGAGTAGCACCTATAACAAGTATCAATGTTTAATTCACAGTTGCTTTATACAGTTGGCACACAATAAATGCTGCTAACAATGACTGATGCATTGAGAGAGAAAAAAATCTACTTTTCTTAAGATTCTGCATCCATATCTGTATGCACTGAGGTAGTCACACAGATAATTAAGGCTAAAAGAAGCTTGCTGTTTTCATTTACACCGAAGTATTGGGAGTCGAGGGCTGCAGTGGTCAAATCTTCTGGCTAACAATTTAACTCCTGGATTCTTCAGTCTTTACAGATAAAGCCAGAGGACTGAGACATCCAAAGGCGCCAAAGAGAGCTAGAGTTAAAACAGGCAAGCAACAGCTTGAATAAGGAGTGATATAGAGAAGAGAGATGTCGTTTTTATCTTTAGAAAAATGATCATCCCATTTACTGCATTTTGGTAAATGGTCAGTAGATGTCTATTAAGATAATGATGGAAAAGCTGAAAGAAATTCCTGAGTGAGGTCAAGGGTGGACTGTAGGAACAAGAATTTGGTATTTGGTATTAAGATAAAAGATGGTGCCCACTACCACCTTTCCCTCACATCCCCATGTATCACTTACTATGAAACTTTTTTTTCTTTGTCCTTGTTAGGGAAAGTACTCCATAGTTAGAGAAAAACTGGAATTGAGAGGGAAGCAGTGAGGCAAATGTTCTCCAGGCTCACCGAAGGGAAGGTGCCACCTCAGGTCCATGCATGTATGAACACAGAAAGTAAGGGGTGAATTCAGTGATGGGATCCATGTCAGTTTAGGTGGACAGCTTTTGGGGCGACACCTCTAGATGTCAGTGCCATTTATGACCATAAATTAAAACAAGCATTGTCACATGCCTTGTCTTTTTTCTTTCTTTCATTTATTTATTATCAACTTAATCAATTATTAAGCATTTTATAGCATGCCTATATATGTATGGTTTAACTGGACTTGTGACGTGTGTGTGTGTGTGTGTGTGTGTGTGTGTGTATAGTGCTTCATAAATTTAAAACTGCAATAGACTTGTCCAGATTGCATGGAAAACAGCAACTTTATAGAAAATGATATTATAAAGCTGTTTCTAATGGAGTAGGCCTTGATATTAGTTCTTTTACACATTTAAAATAAGAATTAACTGCAAAGACACAAAAGAAGAATCTCATTTACTGCCATTAAAAGTTTGATTTAAACCTAAAATATCTCCCAAAGTCTCATGTATTTAGAGATGGACTTTTAGAAGCTGACTGGGACATGAGAAATTCATGCGTGGATGAATGCATTGACAGCTTTATAACTTTCTGGCGTTATAGGAAAGCAATGGAAATGTAGGGGGTGGAGCCTACTTGGAAGGAGGGGACTCTAGGAACACGATCCTGTGCATTACATCCAGTCCCCGCCCCTTCCTCTCAGGCTCTTTGCTTCTATCCTTGCTGGATGCATATAGTGAATGCCTTTCCCCTGCCATGTCCTCCTGTGCCCTGGTGTTTTGTCTTACCTGAAGCCTAGAAGCAATAATGCCAAGTGACCAGGGATTGAAACCTCTAAAATCATGGACCAAAATAAATCTTTCTTCCTTTAAATTCTTGTTTAGAGTGATTTGTTCTCAGCAACAAAAAACTCACCAATATGGTCAATATCAGAGGGGTTAGGTTTTCAATATTTTTTCTTTTTGAATTTATTGAGGAATTTTTCTTACACACTAAACCACAGGCATTTAAAGTGTGATTTCATGAATTTTGACAGTGGCAGATGCCTGTCAATCCACCTCAACAATAATGATTCAAATATGCCTATCATCTCCCAAGGATTCTTCAAGACCCTTTAAAATTTTTTTCCCCTTTTTGAGATAAGTTCTTTCTGTGCTGTTCAGGCTAGTGTTGAACTCACTTTGTAGCCCAGATGGGCCTTGAATACACAGCAATCCTCCTGCCTCAGCCTCCCAAGTGCTGGGGCTATAGGCGTGTGCCACCATGCCCGGCCCCTTTAAGATTTATAACTCCCTTCACCCCTAGCCTGAGTTCAGACAACCACTGAACTGGCTTTTGTCACTATGCATCAGTTTCCATTTGCATAGATGGAATTAGCTGTACATGCGACTGGCTCATTTCACCAGCATAGCACCTTTGAGACCCATTCACATTGCTGCACTCATCCGTACCAAAGTCCTTTCACTGCTAAACAGAATTCCATTACCTGGCTTACTCCATAGATTCCTCAGCCATCCACTCCTGGACAGATACTGCTTTCCCCCAGTTGTTGGTTATTGGGAATGAAATGACTGTGAGTTTTTATACAAGTGATTGTGAGGATAAATAACGCTACAAGAAATAAATCAGACTCACAAACTTAAATATCACATGGTTTCTCTTATATGAGAAAACTAATTATAAGTAAAGAGCAAGATAAAGAGAATAGGAAAGAGGGAGATGGATCTTTCTCAAATGCGGAGGAGGTTTAGAGATAGAGGGAAGGGGCACAATGGGGAGGAAAGGGACAAATGAAGAATAAAGGTGTGCTGTGTACATGCAGGAACTCCACACAAGGAACACAAAAGCTAGGTACCGCGAACATGCACTAATTAAAAAACAACAATCAGGTGCAGAAAGGTTCACTCGTGTCCTCATGGAGATGCAAAAGCTACAGCTCAGAATGATGAGGTAACTGCAACACTTGCTCAAGGCCTCAGAGATAGTCCAAGTCTTTGGGCCAGTAGCCAAACAATCCTAGGGTGGGTGTAAAAATCTTAGAACAATTTCTTAGAACAATTTAAGACGTGTCTTTTATATCTGTTTTGAAAGCCTTGCGTTTTTTGTGCCCCAAGCCATGGAGGTAATCTCTTCAGACATGTTTATGCCATCCATTCTGTTTTTGAATTGAAAAAATGTTAACAGTGTTTGTGAAGAAAAGTTTAAATAAAGTATTTTTAGTCTGAAAAAAGAAGATAGACAAAGTCTGAACTCGATGCATTCAACTTCAAACTCGAACGTTTTTCTGGAACTGGTCGCAGTCTGATGTTCCTGGTTCAAAGTGTAACCTCTTTAGAAGCCCAGACGGAATTCACTCTGGGTCAGTATGTTAGTCTCCTGCTTTAAGGTATTTCCAGGTGAGCCTGCTGAGCTGCTGCTCAACACTGGGCATTACTTATAGAGATGACTAAGACAATGTCTGCAGGGGGAGAGGAATGTGCTACGTGGCATTATTACCAAGTGAGTGAGTGAGCAAGGCTCAGATTGTAGCTGATAGCTCATAGAAGAAACCCAAGTGGCTGGGTGCTGCTCAGGAAGTGGAGACAATGAATGTTGGGCCCAAACTCAAGAGTCACAACTCAGATACCTCCGGGGGGAGCTGGACCAGGAGCTCCCACTGTTGAATGCAGGGAAGGATGAAGACTGGGCTGCTCTTTTCAGAATGTGTCTCTAGGGCTGGGGATATAGCTCAGTGGAATAAGCACTTGCCTAGAAAGCGCAGGGTCCTGAGTTCGATCCCCAGTACCGCAAAAAAAAAAAAAAAAAGAATGTGTCTCTTCTTAGCTGTGGCTCACATGGGCCAAATCTGTGGCATGGGCTGACATAATATAAGTTCTAGAAGCAGCCTCTATTCCATCAGCAGACGCATGCATGAAACGATGTGGCACATACACAGAATAGAGTACTAGGCTGCCATAAAGAAGGACGAATTTGAGTCATTTATAGTAAAATGAATGGATCTTGAGACCATAACACCAAGTGAAACTAATCAGACACAGAAGCTTAAATGTCACATGGTTTCTCTAACATGAGAAACCCAAAATATAATTAATTCAAATAGCAAAAGTGTAGGAAGCAGAAAGACAGACTCTGTAGACAGAATCTGTGCATGGAACAATAGAAGAGCAGGAATGCAGGAAGGGGGGCTAAAATGATCCCCACATGCTCTGTATATGTATCAGCTCCCCGAGACAAATGGGATTTTTATGTGTTGAAAACATATTAATACTAACACACAGTAGTGTTCACTGGCCAAGCACTATTTCATTTGTTTTCTGTGTTTTTCCCCCCATTTTACTGAGAAGAAAAATTAAGTCATGAAGAGTAACACTTTTTTCTTCTTAAAAGAAGCTGAAATAGTTTGCAGAAAAAATATTTCAATTGAAAGTATTTAAATTACTAGGACATTAAGCGCTAAACAAATTCATCTGCACACCAGGTCTGGCACAACCTGTGGTTTGAGAGCTTGGATTGACAGGGTCCCAGACTCCCTCAGACGCTAAAGGAAGGAACTTGTGCTCTCTCCTGGGGCAAAGGAGAGAAGTAATGGGGCTGAACAGGGGCTGTGGTCCTGACTTCAAGTCTGGAAAGGTGTCATTCGACATTTAGATGCAGAAGGCCAAGACAACAGAGCCAGAACCAGAACCGGCAGAAGCAAGTGAGATGCCCAGTGAGCAGAACAAGAGGAGGTGACCACTTTCAGGGTTGTGGCGGACTCCAAACAAAAGACCCCAACCAGCTAAAGAGGGGTGGAACGGTTCAAATTCCACCCTCAAGAATTAGAGGTTTTAGGGGCTGGGGATATAGCTCAGTGGACTAAGCGCCTGCCTAGCAAGCGCAGGGTCCTGAGTTCGATCCCCAGTACCGCAAAAAAAAAAAAAAAAAAAAAAAAAAGAATTAGAGGTTTTATCATGCTTCTGAGAGTTAAAGCTAAAGCCAAACCTTATGTAACAAGGCAGATGGATGCATAGAGAAAAAAAGTTTTTCTTCATGACTTCATTTTTCTCTTCCGTGACATGGAGGTAAGAATACAGAGAACAAGTGAAACGGTGTCAGATCCAGGGTGGAAGGGTGGTGGGAAGAGTGATATCCCCAGTGAGGACGTACCTGACCTCAGGTCATGGGTCTTCAGCTCATGGTTGGGAGGGAGTTTTTCTGCCTTTGATTTGTGGAGGCTTCACACACTCTCCTGGTGACCTGGGTCAGGTCCCTGAACTCTAAGCCTGGTGGACCCTGGGGTGTTTCCTTCTACTACCAGAAGCCAGAAATGGTTTTGGATTCAAGGTGAGCATCAAAGGAGTTAGAATCCTCTAGAGTATTTATAATGACCCCTTGGGGAGGGGGCAAGAGTCTTTCTAGGCAGCTGGGTCTGGACAGTCCAACCAAGATATCTGTGGTCCTAGCCCCACCCGTACTTGGTTCTGTGGTCCTAGGTAAGACACTTGGCATCTCTAGGTTGATTTCCTTTGCAAAATATGATGTTTGTTTTAGGTGTCTGGAGTTTTTTTTTTAAGAGACACAAAAAAGGGTTTATTAGAGATAGATATAGGACACACTTAAGAGCAGAATGCGTGCCCAGGGAAATGAGGCATCTAGGGTTCTTTCTAACTGTGAAAGAAAAATATGTGTCTATGATTGAATAAACTTGTTAGAAAAGTGAAAATCTTGGAACTTCCTGGTCTGAAGTTATTGTAGGACCTGTCACACACTGGGTAGAAGGAGATTCTACCTAGAAAGTGCCTCTGCCTAGATAGTCCTTGTACTTTCCAGCCTTGACTGTACTCATTCCCCTGTGAGAAACAAGGCTGAGTCTAAGGCTCTTGGCCATGGGATACTAAGTGTCCAGGAAGGCCCTTAGCCTAAAGACCTCCCTTAACATTTTCTGCTTCCTGCTTACTCTGTATTGTTTTGTGGGAAACAAATTTCCCTGGAAAGCCCACCCCAAAGGCCTTTTTGTGGTCCTGGAGATTGAACCCAGATCCTTCACACTGAGCTTCATACCTAGTATTCCCCACTTTCTCACCTAAGTCTCTAACTTGCGAAGGTTGGGCTAACACCCTAACTCCAGCTTGTGATCTTTCTGCCTCAGCCTCCGCTCTTGTGCAGGGATTACAAGAGTGCACCACAATGTCCAACTTGGAAGCCATTTTTAAAAATGGAAGCATCCTTGTGAACCCCCCACCTCCACCCCACAGCTCTTGCTGGGTGTTGCTGTCCACTCTGGGTACCGTTGCTGCAAAGCGGTTGATTTCTTTCTGTGCTTCCCACGCATGTTGGGGTGATTGGGCTTCTCTGAGAAGCACAAACTTGCCTTTTGCATTCACCAGCAGCCAGGCTTCCCTGCATTTCAAGAGATGGAGGGAATGGTTCACATTGGACCCTCAAGAATTAGGGTTTTTTTTCCTTTCTTCTGAGAGTGAAAGCTGAAGCCAAACCTTATGTAACAAGGCAGCTAGATGCATAGAGAAACTATAGGTGTTATAAAAGTGCATCTGTCACAGGGAGGACAAAAGCTTACTAACAGATGGCACTGGCATTCTTTTTGGGGGGACTTGATTTCCTTAGGAAATGTCTCTGATTAGCCTTGTGGGAGTGGAACCCTAAGGATATAAATTAGCAGGCAGAAAAGGAAGGAGAGTGAGGTTGTTCTGCATTAAAAACAGAAAGACAAGTTGGGAGGTGGTAAAGGTGAAATTGACCCTGAGAGAGGTTGGCTGCCGAGTTGAGAGACACTTTGGGCAGTAACAGTAGCGATGTGCTAGCTAAAGGTATGCCACAGGGGGCTTGGGCTTCCGTAGCCTATGTGGTATCTCCACTGTCTGCACAGTAATAACTTCTATTTCAGTTGAACAGATGTGGAAACCCACTAGCCTGAGGTCACAAAGCCAGGAACAGGAACAGAATTTGAAAAAGAACTGTTTGGTCTGTGTGTGTGTGTGTGTGTGTGTGTGTGTGTGTGTGTGTGTGTGTTTGTGCACACGCCTGTCCATTATACAATATTCCCAAGAGTTTAGTAAATGCATTTTGCTCTCAGAGAGTGCTGGCCAAGGATACACTGGGATCAAATCCCACCTCTGCCCTTAACATTGCTGTGTGACCCAAAGGTGGGCCATTTCGCCTTTCTGTGACTGACTCAGTTTCTTTTTCTGTAATCAAGAATAATTTTAGTATCTATGTCATAGAGCTGTGGTGAGAATTAGAACAGTACCAGGCTCAAACTAACACAATGCATGACTTGTTATTTTGATGGTTCCTCTCCTGCCTCAGGCAAAAAGGCCAGAGTCCATCAAAATCATCCCCAATTCTCAGAAGAGGCAACTGAAACTTTCAAAGGAAGAGTGTGAGTAAATTCAGAGTCTGGAGCTGAAGATATGAAGAGAGGACCCGCATCATTCTGATAACTTCTCAACATGCTTTACACCCTACTTGTGTGACTTATGTGTTGATTCAAGTTTATATATATTTGGTATACATAGAGATACAAAATCAGAGATTTATATGAGACCAAAAATTCCATCAGGAGGTATTTTTGATAGAGAGAGTTCTGGAAGATACTGCGTATGTTTCTCCTAGACACCTACAGGGGTAGAGCCCAGGAGAGTAATGAGAAAAGATTGAGAGTGAGACACACCCGGGTAGGTGTCACAGATGGAAGTGACCTTAACAATACATGGCCTCACGTACACTGCCAGACAGGCCACCCCAGAGCTATCAGAACGCGAAGGTTCATAGACAAAATTAGAATACTCAAATGCGTTTCTTTGATCTATTTAAAAGCTCCTGGTTATACGTTTGGAAAGCAATGGAGTAGGTTGGAAGACTTAGAATAGGTGCCAGTAGGGCAGAAGGGCTGTGGCACCTACATACTACAATAGCTAATTTTCTTATATCCTCCTTTCCCCCATCCACCCTTCAATCTCTGTGTATTTTCCCCAAGAGAGTGTGATTTCAAGTTTAAGAATTGTGGCTTTGGGTGCAGCATGGGGATAGATGTTGACTGGAACCCACCATCCTTGTTCTATTGCAGAGACCCAAGGAGAGTGAACAGCATTCTAGACAAGACTCAATGGTTTACACATGATCTGCTGTGAAGCTTCAGGTTGTACCGGTGTTTGTTCAGAGCATGCGTGGAGTCACACTTGGACCATAATGAAGATAGCCAATGCTGGTGTTGGGCCACCAGCTTGCAACCAATGTGACTGTTCCTTATGGATGAGTCTCCCGATCACCTACTGCCTAGAAATACTTGTGCTTTTTCCGCTCATTTAATTTGTGTTTATTTCTCATATAGAGTCATCCTTTGGAACCCATGGGAGATTAGCTTCAGGAGCCATGTGAACACTGAAATCCACAAATGTTTAAGGCCTTTACAGAGCAAAATATGTGCCTATTACTTACACACATCTTCCCATATATTTTAAATTGTCTGCAGATCTCATATATCACCTACTATAATGTAAATGTTATCTGAATAGTTGTTATAGTGGAAGGTTTAGGGAACAGGGACAAGAAAAAAACTCTATACTTGTTCAATTGTTTTCTGACTATTTGTGATCCATGGTTGGTTGAATCCATCTAGATGGCTGACTGTACTCTTATTATTTCCTGCCTGATGTGCCTCATAAGCTACATGCTTCTGTGCTTAGGTTCTATTTCCTATAACAGAATAGGAAATTTTAAATATGAACTAAACAAGTACATATAATTTTCTGTAAGTCATGTAGGATTTCTGAATCACAGAATTGCTGAGAAGAGCCAATGAGATAACAGGCATGAAATGAAATGTTCCAGGGAAGGAAACGTGGTGAATACTGATTGATAAACATGCAACCCTGGATACTGCACTATCAGACCTCACACGAGTTAGCCGAATTCTCTGAACCTCAGTTCCACCATTGGTAGCATATAGATATTGTCTTACATGCAGAAGTGAGGATGAAACTCAGTCATCTTTGAGAAGCTCCAGTCTAATAAAGAACATAAGAGAGGTGATTAGGAAATGCTTATTTTCATCTCACTTCACTCCTTAATGATCCCTCTGCATTTAAATCATGTAGCCAAAGCTGAACAAAACTTCCTTACCATGATAAAGGAATCAAAACATTCTATCTGTGCCTTGGAGATGAGTTAAGACTCCATGAGACTCCATTTTAATTCACTGTCATGGTTTGTGTCTGGATGTGCCCCCAAAGCCTCATGCACTTATGGGGCTGGCTTCTAGAGTTTATGATAGATCCATGGTCCAATGCTGGGATTATGAATGTGAGTGCTGCAACCACCCTGGGGTGAGGAGCTTGCATACAATATAAAGGAGGGAGAGTCTTATTCTCCCCCTTTTTGCTCTTGTTGCTTTTGCTATCTTCTGCCTCCATGAACTGTTGTCCTCTGCCATGTGCCACTTTTCCTTGGAGCCAGCTGGGTACGGACTGAAACCTCCAGAAACTGAGCTCAATAAACCTTTCCTTCCTTAATTCTGGGAGTCAGGTATTTTGTTTCAGCAACGAGAGGAAAGTAACCAAGGCATTCACTCTTATTCTTTAGATTTGAAATATTCCTCCAAATCCTCATGTATTTGAAAGGTAATTGAGTCATGGGGTGTTATACTCATCGTTGGATCAATCCACTGAAGAACCCATGACAAAATGGCTTTGGTAGATGAGACAAGTCCCACGGGGCTTCACGCAGAAGGGTATTATCTCTCTCAGCAGTTCCTCTTGCTCTCTGACTCCTGGAAGCCATGTTTTCCTGTCTTGGAGCCAGCCGACCATGGACAGAATCCTCCAAAAACCATGAGCCAAAAATAAGTCTTTCTTTGAGTTCTGGGTGCCAGATATTTTCTCACAGTGATGGGAAAGTGGCTAAGGTAATCACCTCTTCAAAGGTTATGTCTGTGAATACAGTCACCTTCTGAGATGCTGGGAGTGAGGAAGTCAACATATGGATTTTGAGGGGATGCCGTTCAGCCCAAAACAAGCATCTACTATGTGTTAAGTATTGTTCTCAGATGTTAGAAGAACAGCAGTGAGTGAGATGAGGAGGAAGATGAGTATTAAAAAGGATGAGTGACAGTGAGAGACACCAGGGAAGCCTGCCTTCTTGGCATCTCTTTGAAGGAGTGGAGAGGCTTTTGTCAAATCTGACCCATCTGAGCTGAGTGATGCGTAGGCTTCTTTCTAAAACTTTCTTGGTGCCCTTTCCAAGTCCACATGGGTCTGCACGTCCTTTCTGCTCCATAATAAGTCTTTATCATTGTATTTTCTTCCTCGTGTGCTCATTATTTTTGCATGTGTCTTACTTCCTTGCAAATCAAGAATTCACCCGAAATAGCAGTGTTATCTTATTCATTGAGCTGGTGCAGAGCCTGGTGCAGTGCCTGGCATGTAGAAGATGCTCAATAAATGTTTGATGAATGAATGCATAAAAACAGAATGGGATCTGCTCTGTAGGCTTCACAGGCAGAGGCCTGTGGGATCAGGCTGTGGATGAGATGGAATTTTAATAAGCAGTGGAAAATTCAAGAATCTGAGACATCTAAAGAGTGCTTGTCTGCCTTTCCTGCTGTCAGCTGCGGGGTTTCTGAAAAGCAAAGGCAGATAAAAAAAAATTTGGTGGGCTGGTTAAAATAAAATTCCAGAGATTGAACATTTTTAGTTTTTAATTGTGAGATTTTCTGTGGGAATGGTGGCGAGATAGCACTGCTTATCCACAGAGGTAAGCCTGAAATCATGATTTGTTCTTTATTGAATCTTAAAAGTACAGAGATGTGGAGGAAGGGGAGGTAAGTGGAGGTGTCTGTAGGATAATGAAATTATGTGTGAGTTCTTACATGCCAGACCCTGTGGTCAACTCTGTACATACATAATCACATATAATACACACATCAACAGGGCAAATCGAATGCCTTCATTTTTAGTATGAGAACATTGCTCATAGTGTTTGAGTGACCAGCCCCAGGACTCAGAGCTTTCAGGTCTCAAAGTGAAAATTCTTCTCAGGCATTTCTGACTTCGTGCCCTTGATCTGACTCTTTCTCCTTAGGCTCTCTTTCTCCAAAGATGCTGCAGTGGTTTTCTCCCTCCCTTGCACTGTTTCCTCCCATAATTCTGCTCTTGTACAACCTTGAGCTGTCTCCTGACCGAGTGCTGTGTCCTGACCTAGAGCTATGCCCTGACCTTGAGCTCCACACTACACTGACGATGCATCCAGCAAACCTCTGGGGCTTGTAGATTCTGTCAGAAGAAGCATTAAGAAACTCAAAGACAATAAGTGAACATTTTATTTCAGTTTTTAAGCTAAGAAGTAATTTTCATTTATTTTTCTGGCTTTTTTCCCCCATTTTTCTTCAGAGCTTGATATTATACAGGAGACAAGACCAAGGAAATTAGCTTGCAAGAAATTAGATTGCCAAAGTTTACTCTGTGAAGAAGTCAGTGTGTGAATCTTTTTCCAAAGGTATAGTCCTCTTGTCTCATTTCAACAATTTAAACTGGATCTTTGCTTACTACACAGAGAAACATAATCCTCCAGAAGTGTAAGTGTCCAAATGAGGAAGAGACCGGTCCCAGCTACATCTGGACCTGAGACTGAAAGTTGTTTTGAGGAATTTGTGATCTGATATAACAAATCATCAAGAATTTGGTTACTCAGTTTCTTTAAAACTTTTGCCTACAGGGTGATTTTCTGGATATCGGTCCTTAGTCATCCTGTCCTATATTGATAACTCACCAGCATCTTCCTTCTCCCATATTATTTGTACTGCAAGGTGAAAAGACAAATAATATTTGATGAAAAAGCTCATATGCCCAAGTTAGGATGCTGAAAGTGACTTCTCTTCCTGATATGCTGTCTAGCATTCTAGTGAATGCAGTCACTTGGGATGTTTACCAAGGTTACGGCACCTATCTGCAAAAAAAGAGAGGCCCACTCCATTATCCTCTGTGCCTACCTGATCCATGAAAATAGTACCACTAAAAGAATGACTACATATAATAAGAATGTGCAAGGGCAACTCAAACTGGACATACACTGTTACTTTCTGAAGTAGAAGAAAGGAATAAGGGTGATTTGTTCATTCAGCAATTATTTTTCACTTGTCTTAACATTTGGCTTTCCCCAGAGAAGTTTTCTAGAATCATTCTCTTAACATTTCTACTCTGCCCTGCTTCAAGACATTCAGCATGATTTCCTAACTAGAGAGCTGGGGAGAGTTGAGAGAGAGAATATTATACATATATACCACATGGTACCAGGGGCTGGTTTTGTTTCAGGATGGTTTAAGCATAACATATTTATTAAAAACCTCATTTCTATTGTTATTACTTTGTAATGTATAGTGAAATATATGCAACACTTGATAATACAGAATGGCTGGGAGCCTTGAGGTTGTTCTCTTGCAACCAAATAGTACCATCTGAGGGCAATGGGAGAAAAAGATGCTTGATTTATGTCATTTATGTCCAGTCTACTTCATAATCTCATTTTGGCCTGCCACCAGATATAGCTTGTCACTTGCCTCTCACTGATAGGGTTTTGATACAAGTCTGCAAACAATGGATTTACTATGGTTTCTCTGAAGTCAATGCTATCTAATGTTAATCTGTGTTTGCAGCTTCTTTCCAGCACTTTCATCACTGTCTCAGTTGCACTTCAGATCGCAAAGTTGATCCAGTATGTGGTCTAGGAGATGGAGACTCCTGTTGTCCAAGATTGAGGTGCAAGGGTTTGTACCTCTATCCAAGATACTAGAGTTTCATGCATGTTGCCATTCAGAATTATTTAAATTGTGGAAATGTAATTCATTTTATACACTAACCCTGTCTTACTACTTTAGCAGAAAAATGCACAATATTAATTGTGACATTTAAAAGACCAAAGACTGTTAGTAAGATGTTAGATTTTTCAACCAAACAAGTTTTGCCAAAAATTTCCAATTTTCAGTTTTCAAAATTTGAAGAAGGGATGGAGAAGCTATTATGTGGAATTACAAGAAGATATGGGCTTCATAAGCTTATTTTTAGGCCATCAGCTGTCTGGGAGAAAGGATTTTGTGGAGAGAAGTCCTGGGGGAGCCTCAGTCTGTGCAGTTTAGATTGAGGGTCAGGGAAATCTCTCCACCCAGCTTGCTTCCTTCCTCAATTAGAAAAGGGGGTGATTTAAAATGGAGAAAGAAATATTTTTTGCTCATTTATTGTTTAGTTTGTTGATTTTTATTCTTGTTAACGTCATATAAATTCATAGGAAAAATCAGATATGACAGCAGTAATAAAAATTTCCAACACTCAAAGATAAAGTTCTTGCTATATAGCTTTCCAGTTTTTATTTTTCTGAGTATATCAAAAAGATTTTTTAGCAAAATTGATACTACACACAATTCCACAATGGAGAACTTTTAGACAAGTCACATTTCTATCATATGGGATGTACAAGGGGTGATCAACAGATGTAGTAAATGTTTAAATTGAAAAATTGTATTACAGTAAAAAGAACATGGCCGTTGCCCTTCAAAATACTTCCCATTGCTTTGAACACATTTATCCCATCATCCTTGCCACTTTCTGAAGCAGTTAGAAACCCTCTTTTGTGAGTATCTTTACAAGGTGTGATCAGAAATCAGAGAATGCTGTTGCTGAGTGCCAGCCAACAGAAAGGCAGGCGCCTATAATCAATGTGTCCTCACCAACCTTCTTCGTGAGACCTGGCACTATGACTTCTGGTTCTTCCCCAGAATCAAAAGGGTCGTGAAAGGTAAATGTTTTAAATGGGTACACAAGTGGACACACACACAAAAAATTTGAGAACTGCCTCTGAAAGTGGCAAGGGTGTTGGAGTAAAGAGTCTGTTTGCAGTGAAGGAGAGCATTTTAAGGGGCTTGATGGCAGTGTCCTGTCTTTTACTGTAATAACTTTTTAAAAACTTTAAGCACACAAAAGGTATTTTAAATACATGAAGTGATTTGACTGCACTTTATATTTTAAGCAGGTTTGCATTTATTATGAGCAAAATTATTGGAATCCCACCATTTGTGTTGCAATTGGGGATGATTTTTTTAAGGCTACATTTTGTTTAGGACCTGACTTAAGGTGTGTTTGAGAATACAGGCATCACCATTGAGAATCCTGCTGCACAGACAGTACAGGTCTCTATACAGACCTCTACTTCCCAAATAATGGCAAGGTTTTGGGCTCTGTCTTCAAAACTTGACATGAAAACTAGAAAGAGAGATAGAAAAATCCAGTCAAATATTAGAGCTGAAAGGAAATGTGAAAATCCATTCAATCCTCTTCTTAACAGACAAAATAGGACTTGGTGGTCCACACCAGCTCAGCCACATTGGGTCCTATCACCTGGGTTCAAATCTTAGTTCTTCCCTCAGACATGTCCCTGAACTCCTCAGCCCAGTCCCACAATCCAAAGTGGAGTTCGCACTAGTGCAGTCAGCTGTCTGTAGTCTTGTGTTCAGTATCCACAGACTCCACCAATCTTGTATTGAAAATATTTGAGGATTAAATTGCGGCAGTACTGAGCATATATAGATTTTTCCCTTGTCATTTTTCCCTAACAATAAAGTATAACAATGACTTGCATAGCCTTTATGTTCTACTGGGTAGTATAAGTAACCTACGGATGATGAAACATACTGGAGGACCTGAGTGGTCTCTATGGAAATATTGTTCTACTTTGTATAATGGCCCCGCACATATGCAGACATTGGTATTTGTGGGCGGTGCTAGCATACACTGTCTGCAGTTCACAAAGGGCAACTACTACTTCACAGGGCTCGGAAGGGTGAGGTGAGGTGGCACACAGAGAACCAAGCATTGGGTGGCTGCCAAGGAGACCCTAGGCAGCTAAGCTTTGCCAGTTGCTGGAAGATCTGGAAGCGTTCAGCCTCTACTCCCAGTTCAGGCCTCTTCCCTGACATCATCCACGGGAAGGATGGGGCACGGACTTGCACAACGGCAAGGTAGTGGGAAAGAGGCCAAGACAGGGCGAGAGCAACTTGATTATACTCCCCGCTTTTTTCTTACCCTGAAAATGATCACTGAAAGCTTAGGTAGCTATAGGGACCTGCCCCCTTTTAGAATCTGACCCTTGAACCATCCGCAGAGAGATAGCTTCTCAGCGGCGGCCTCCATGAAAGAATGGGGAGGCGCATCCTGGAGATTCAGAGGCAGAGTAAAGATGATTCTAAGTCAGCGCTGAGAGCGCAAGAGCATCCAGATGGTTAGTGCTTGCCCCGAGAAAACAGCTCTTCCCCTTAGACATGGGTAAAATTTTTATGAGATTAAGATAAGATGTAAAATATGTCATCACTGTGCTTGGCAGTAATGTATACATTTCCAGTAATGTATAGATTTCCAGAATCGACTTGCTACTTGAAAGATGTAGAAAACACAATGCAATTTGGTTGAAACCTGATTACTGAATAAACAAAGAGATGGAACAAAAATACGTATATATCTGGCTGAAGAGACTCTGCACTGCCTGTGTGTGGTTTGACATACCCACTCATACACACACACAGGCAAACCTGAGCACATACACACATGAATGCATGCAGGGGTGGAAATGTGCGACCTTACATTCTCCTAAATTTCCTGGTGGTCTGACGATTTGAGAATTGGTAGTGAGTTCACATTGTATGCCTTGGTAACTATAAGATCCTTTTCTTTGCAGAAAATTCTTCAGCTATAAGACCCTTCTCTTGTTCCTATTATTGTTTAAGCCAGATTTGTAACAGCCAAGCCCTATTTTCTACCCATATTTAATATTGTATTACAGGAAATCTTAAATGTTCTGTTAATTCGGAGAATTCAAAACAGCTAAGCCTTTTGGAAGATCGTGATATATAACCTTAATTTACTTAAAAGAAATTCCTAATAAGGTTCAATAATATGTGGCCTGATACTAATTTTTATGCAATATTGAAATGGCCATTAATCCTCTCCCCAGGGAAGTTCTGGGGGAAGGTGCCATGCCCCTCTAAATCACAAATGGAATTAGTTTGCAGACTGAAATGGTGTTTCTTTGTGAAAAAAAAATCCACACCATTTCTCTTCATTTCATTAGCTGTTGTTTGGAAGAGCCTGCCTCGTGATCTCTGGGGTGTAGAGAAAAGAATTTAGAGTTTAAATATAGTTTGGGATCAGTAAAAAGTAGAACATTGTTCAGTAAAAAATAGGGAAAAGAATGCCAAGACTGCCTTTCTGTTTATGAAAAATTGGGGAGAAGCTGCAGTCAGAAGAGTCTGAGCCTGTTGTTATCTATTTAAAGAAATGCCTTCCATGTTTACAATTAAATCTATCACGTGCCCTTTACAGGAGTCCCCAGGGCCCTCAGAAATCCCTTCCTTGGGTGTCTTTTAGAATGGGTGCTAGTGTGAATGGAGAATTTCTGAGAAAATCTAAAAATGGAAAAAACAATCATGCAGCATTCACAGTGTTTCAAACTTTCAGGAATCTGAACTAGATATGGAAAAATACCCACATTCTCCTTTGCAAAAAGGGGAAGAAAGCCCATTAACACTGCATCTCAGGCCCTCTGAAAAGGCGCTTGGAACCTAACTGTGGGCTGCGAGTGTCCTCATGCTCCCGTTCTAATGCCCAGTGTGCCTTTATGGGCCGGGCTTCCCGGCCTCCCAGGGATGTGCGCACACATCTAATCTGGCAGTGGGAAGCTGCCCGAGCTCTGCCCCCAGGAGGCTCTGAGCTCCTGGCAGAAGCTCAGCTTCTCTGAATAAGATGGAAATTTATTAGGAGGAAATTATTCTGGTGTCTTCAGAAATACAACATTCCTGATAAAAATCTTGCTCCTGACAGCAGACTAACAAGATACATTTGTTAACGCTTCGGCCTGGGAATCAGTGGTGAATGCCCTACCCTTTTTATTGCAGTGTTAAGGGGAGATGCCTGCAGTGACAAGCGCGACTCCACTTAAACATCTGAATGCAGACTGTGCCATGCCCGCTGGTAGGTGCTTTCTGCAGGCTGTGGCTAGAAGGAGGGGCGGAGTGGTGATATCCGGCACACAGTAGGCGCACAAGAAATTGTAGTTTGCATCTTTATTGGTAATCAGCTGACTGGTACTTTGCATGGCCAATGTACATGTCCCTAATTTATGTGTCCCCTCGATGCACATATCCTCAACTATATGTATGTACTTCCTTACAAGAAAGTCTCTTTGAAAGCTTAGAGCTTATTTCTTCCAGAAACTGTTCTTCCTCATTTTGTAGCACATTAGAAGTAGCAAATTAAGCAAAACTAGGTGCTGCTGGAAGCACGCAATGCATAGAGGCGGTGACAGCGAGGTATTCTGGCCACCTAGAAGGGTAGGAAGAAAACAGAGCAGTCAGAGTTACCTGGCTGCAAATTTCAGATGCCACTGAAATTTTGGAGGAGGGGTTTAAATAGAGGTTAATAGACCTGTTACATTTCAGTATATTAGGAGCGTTTGAGCCCACCGATCCTACTTTACAGTCACATGTATGACCCTCAATTTAAAAGAAAGAAAAAAAAGATGAAAAAATCAACAAGCAAATGAATGAAAGGAAGGGTGGGGTACAGGGAAGGAGAAAATGAAAGCCCCAAACTGTTCAGGATGGTATATTTAAGAAATCTGGCTGGGCATAGTGGCACATGCCTGTAATCCTAGCACTCAGGAGGCTGAGGCAGGAGGATCATTGCGAGCTCAAGACCAGCCTGGGCTATAAAATGAGCTCAAGGCCAACCTGAGCTGCACAGTGAGACCCTGTCTCAAAAAGACAAAAACCAAACCAAAACAAAACAAAACAGAAAAGAAATCTGAAAACATATGAAATTTTTTAAGAAAAACAGTAAGCACTTTAAAAGGATGTTTCAATATTTGGACAGTTTACTGGTGTGCGGTGTCCATTATCCACAATACAAGGCAAGTAAAATTTTGCTTTATTTGGTACCCAAGCCGATGGTTACTTTAAACAAAATTTAGAATGTTATATAAGGGATAGAAAAGTTATGGGTTATTTTCTACTAATTATAGTTAATAGAGTTTAGGATATGTTAGCTCCTTGTTTTCACTGTAATGAATTAACATAAGCTTAGTGGCTTAAATCAATACAAACGTATTGCCTTACAGTTCTGGAAATAAAAAGTCAGAAATCAGTTTCACGGAGCCAAAGTTGAGATGCTGGCAGGGCTGGTTCCTTTTCTGGCACTGAGGGGCGAACCCCTTTCCTGCCCTTTTCCAGCTTTCGGTGGTCTTCTGCAGTCCTTTACTGGTAGCCTCTTCCTTCAGGTGCTAAGCAAGCTGGAGCGAGTTCAAATCTCTCCCCATCTTCCTGCCCCTTCCATCCTCATATCATCTTTTTCTGTAGTCAACCTCACCTTTTCTCCATCTTTGTATGAACATCTGTGATAACATTTAACCCAATGGATAATACACTATAATTTGCCCATCTCAAAATCCATTAATGTGAAGTTCCTTTGCTATACAAAATAACATTCACAGGCTCCAGAGATTATTACTTTGATATCTTTGATATCACAGATCATAAATAAGTCATTGTTGGTAAGTGGATACCTCTTCCCCCACTGGATCTTCTAACATTCTGATCTCACCATCCACTCCTCTCCCAGATGAACAGAAATGACTTAACTTGCTTGTTAAATATGAAAGAGGAAAGATGCATCTTTACTTCAGCCCTCCCATACAGTAATTTTAGTCTTAATAATTCTAACCCAAAGTTGAGAGTGAGGGAACCTGGGGCCACTTGCCTATAAGTGTGTTCTGATTGGAACTTCATTAGTAATAAATAATGACACTGTTTAAGGCTATACTGTTCAGCTTTGTTGCTTTAACAAAATATCTGATGCAAAAGAATTTTACAAAAAAACAAGGTTTACTCAGCTCACAGTTTGAAAATACTAACAGCCTAGCAAGAGCTCTGGTGAGGGCCCATGATAGCTGACAAGAGTGAGAGTTGGAGAAGCAGACCGCCTCTGGATACAGTAAGCCAGAGAGACTCAGAGGTCAGGCTCAGGCTTTTATGGTCACCTGCTCTTCTGAACACTCACTCCAAGACACCGGGATTGCCTCCCAAGAGAAGCGCCCTCAGTGACCCAAAGATTTCCCACCAGGCTTCTCCCCTTCAAGACCCCACCTGTTAACATTATCACCCTGGACCATGCATCCAACATATGGACCTATGGGGGACTCATCACATCTAAAGCATAGCAAGAATCCTGTCAGCATGGTTGTCTTGTGTTTCACAGTTGGTATGGGATTGAAGTAGAGAAGAAGGGTGCTTTTCCAGGAGCGCCCCAATAGTAATACTTACTTATTATCAAAATTAAAATAACATACATCTCATAAAGCAGAACTCATAATCTTTCCCTTAGAGAAAACTGCTGTGGTACTTTGAAATATAGCATGGAAAGCATTATGTATATTTAATGAATTGCAGTTGGCCCTTTGTGGTGGTGGCTTCCATAGCTATGAGCTCCATATCCAAAGCATATTGCATCTGCACTGAGCATATGCGGACATTTTTCTTGTCATTATTCCCTAAACACTGCAGTATAACAACGACTTGCATAGCATTTACATTGTATTATGTATTATGTGATCTAGAGATAATTTAGAACATATGCGAGGATGTGCTTAGGTTATATGCAAATACTATGCTACTTGGGGCATCATTGGATTTTGATATCTGAGAGGAGACCTGCTGCCCATCTCTTGAGGGTACTGAGGGTTGACTGTGCATGCACAGTGTCTGCATCTGCCTTTTTTCACTCAATCATTAATCACGATTATCTGTGCATGGCAGTCTATGCAGTTTTATTTCTTCCTAGTGCAAGACATTCCACAGTGCAGATGTAACTTTATGTATTTAACTAATCACCTAATCTGAGACCTGGTGCTCAAATTTTTGCAATTATAAACAATGGTACAATGAACCTTCTTTTCTAATCCCCAGGGAAATTTGCTCATTTGCTTAACTTCCCTAAGAATCAGTTTTCTCGGCTTTAAAGAGGTAGTTACCTATCTCAAATAATAATAAATAGAAGAAGTGTGTATGTTGAGGCATTTAGGAATTAAGCAAATTAATAAATACAAAGAACTTATCATTGTGATTGGTAGATAATTCAATAAACAGTGAAGATGAAGACAGAGATCAGGGGATGCATCTACAAGCCAGCGAACACCTCAGGTTGCCCCCCAGAAGCCAGGAGAGAGGTATACAGTCACCTGTCCGCACAGCCCTAAAAGGAGCCAAGCATGCCTAGCTCTTGATCTCAGGATTTCAGGCTCCAAGACCAAAGGCACCACCTTCTAGGCTGCCCAGCCCTAGCAAATTAAGATGCCAGATTCTTCATAAGCCCCTCACTACATCTTGTCCATTTCTGATTTGTAATGTTCATTTCTGCTTTTCTGTCTCTTCTAAATATCTTCTCTTTCCCCAGTTCTCTATGGAAAGGACATCTATCTTCCATATACTCATGGCATTCTCCTGGTGTGTCTGTGTCCAAATTCCCCCTTTTATAAAGATTCCAGTCATACTAGAGTAGGGCCTTTAACCAGCATAATGTCATCTTAACCTCCTGCCTTGACATCCAATACCTAGCATCTTCTTCAAAAGAAATGGGAAGCATGGAGATGCCTGGTGGAACTTGCTTGTAGCTGGGGAGAAGGATTTATGATTAGTGGTTGGGAAGTAGCTGAAATCTGCTGAAGCCAACACTGAAGCAAACTTCTGGCCCACTCTGCAGGAGGCCACATTTTTGTTCCAGGCTCACACTGTTATCTATCCTGAAAGAGCCACTAGGAAAGCACGGTCAGCTGTCATAGGTGATTCCAGTCTCTGCTTTCCAGAGCTGCCTTGGGAAGTCCTTAGGAACTAGGTTGTCATGCTTCAACAGGTGTACCCGTTTCAGGCGCAGCAGACCCACTGTGAGCTGTACACATGGGGAGTGTGCAACACTGATACCCAGATTGATCCTTTTCATTTATTTCTCCTGCCCTCCACGGTAACTTTAAAGGAAGTGTCCTACTTTCACTGAATGACAAGGATGTTTGGACTACACAGATTCTAGAAATAATGTGAATGGCACCTCTGCTCTGTTTCTTGAGGCACCTATCTCAGGTAGCTTTGCTGATAAGTCAAACACCACGATTTAGAAGACCCGCAACACCCACGTATATTTAAACCTTTTTGCCAGGGTTCCATGAGATTGGCTTTTTGTACTCACATCTCTATGCCAATGGAAACTCCTGGAGGGCAACATTATTTGCTTATCCATCTCATACTGAGCAATGCAGTGTATACCAAGTTCACTCTGCAGGCAGAACTCTGAGGTTACCTGTCTCTCCACAGCAGTCTCCCTAGAAGCAGGTCAACCTGGATACACAAATTTACCCTTTCCTGCCCCCATTCTCTCATTCATAAGAAACAATCAGAACTGTTTTGTGGGAATGTTTTGAGAATTAATCAGACCATATTGCCACCCACTCTGGTGATTACCTATAAATAAAATTTTATTTCTAACTGTTTCATTTTTTTGTTGTTGTTGTAATACATAAAATGTGATACTATTACCTCCCCCATTTAGGGAAATTAAAATCACGTATGCAAAAACAATGCAGGTCTGATAACTATTACTGTAATTATCATCATTATATACAATGATTTGATGATAGTCCCTGCCTCTTCATGAATCAACATAGTATGTTTTCAACTTGTTGATGGTGCAAAAGCATTCTGCATTTGGCAGAAGCTGTACTTCAGTTTTTAAATTTTGACCTTTTCTCTGACAATGGAGACAGAGCACAGTACTAGTGCCTTTCAGTCTGCAGCTCTGGGCCAGCCACAGGATCGTAAAGGGAATACGCCAAGACTCCACCGTGTATTGTGCTCCTAAGGCAATGTCTTGGTTACTTTCCTCTCATTGCTGAGACAAAAAATCTGATTCCCAAAATTAAGGAAGGAAAGGGTTATTTAGCTCACAGTTTGTGAAGGTTTCAGGACACACTGGGCTGGCTCAAAGGCAGGGTGGCACATGGCAGAGAGCAACAGTTAATGACAGTGGAAAACAGCAAAAGCAGCAAGAGCAAAAGGGAGGAGCGGCAGAGAGCAAGCCTCTTTCCCTCCCTTATATTGTATGCGAGTTACCCATCCCAGGGCAGGTGTAGCAATCACACCCATAATCCCAGCATTGGACCATGAGTCAATCAAAAACTAGAAGCCTACCCCACGATTGCATGAGGATTTGGGGTGACCTCTAGACACAAATCATAACAGGCAGTATGGTTGGTAGGGTAGATATATTAGAGACATTTCAACTTACAATATTTTCAACTTATTATAGGTTTAGGGAGATTGTTATGGTTTAGATCTACATGTCCTTCAACAGCTCATGTATTAAGAGGTGAATCTTTTGGGAGATAACTATCATGCTATGCTCCTCAGTGGATTCCTCCACCGTTCCTCCCTTCTCTCTGCTTTGTGGCTGCTATGAAGTGAGCAATCTTTCCTCTGACTCCATGCATTTCTACCTTGGAGCCAGCTGAGTGTGGACTGAATCCTTTTAAAACTGAGCCAAAATAAACCTTTCTTCCTTTAAATTGTGTCAGTTATTTTGTCCCAGTGATGGAAAAGGCTATAGAGATAGTCTAAATAAATTGGGAACATATTTTCATATCTAGTATATACATTTGAATATAAATATGTTTCAAATTACAATCAGTATGGTTTCAGTCAAATCAAATAACTGGGTTATATGTAAATAGTTTCTGCCTATAAATTATTTGAAGACTGTCTATATGTTCTTTTTAATGTTCATTTACTAATCAGCAGGTAGCGAGCACTTATGGAGGAGGCTTAAATTTGTAATATAGAAGTTTATTTCAGTGTTCGAACACTAGGTGTGTGGAATAAATGGCTCAGATAAGAGGAAAGATGGTTAGAAGATGTCATTGGTCCTGCTGAAGCTAGCAAATGTGCACAGGCTCCTTGGAGTGGAGGATGCAACGGAGATCTGAACTGAAATACTCAGAAAGAAGCCGTGATTCCCAGTGTTACCTGTGGAAAATCAGAGGGCAGAAGCTGCCTCAGTTTCCCACCGCAAGCTGGAGCCACTCCAGGGTCCTTTCCACCTGGAGGAATCTACGTTTCCATGTGATCTGTTTAATAATCCCTCTGTGCCTTCATTTTTAATTGACACATACTAAACACACATTCTACAAATTTTGAAGGAGCTTTTTAAAAAATGCTTAGTATTTTGAAACTCAAAAGAATATGCAACCTGAGGAAACTAGTCCATCCGAACAAGTGACACCAGATGATCCCCCATCAAATTGGTGATTTCTTCTGACTTGAGCAAAAATCTAATAGTGGATTTAAGGAAAGATAATTATGAGACATTAGTATTTTTGATAGTTTTGTTTTTGGTGCTGGGGTTGAGTCTAGGACTTGTGTTTGCTGAGCACACACTTTACCATCAAGCTATGCTTCCAGTCTCTTGTTTTTGAAAGTAACTTTTGTCTTTTAGCGAATAAATAATTTTAGTATTTTACAGAGAAAAAGAATATACTTTTATTGTAGAGTCTTAAAATGCTCATAAATTAAAAGAAGAAAATTTTACAATACCTATTATTTTTATCACACCAAGATAATTGTATTAAATGTTCATGCTGCCATTTCCAAAAAATTTCAATTACTAACATATTTCACGTATATAAATATAGGTACTTTAAACAAAACAAAATCATAACCAACCTTGTATTTCATGATTTTTCCTCTTATTATAAAAGGTGCATCATTTTATGTCAATGAATATATGGGTATTATTTTAAACTTGAATTATTTCATGGTATTTTGATGGGAGTTTGAAAGGAGCCTCATGATAGCAATCATCATTTTTACCTGTGTTTTGAACCATGTGAGAAATATGACTTTCATCCCTAAGGAAAGTAGTGCTGCACCAGAAACTAACAGAGATTCGTAGACTTTTGGACACTAAACCCCTGAATTAGATTTTCTTCCCTCATTCCAGGCAACAGTGGTCAAGTAGGTCTCATCCCTGTAGAGCACAAGGATCTCTGCAGCCATCTCATTCCCAAGATGTAGGAATGAATCAAGCTTATTGGCCTCCAGTTCACTGATGGGAAATGTCACCTCTTCGTTTCTGTGGAAGATGGACAAAAGGGTAGAGAGGAATAGTGATCAGCCTTATGGAGTTCCCTCCACATGGAAAGAAACAGCAGACATAGGGAAGATGCTGTAGGTAAGGGTCATGATTTACATAACCAGCCCATATGAGATGCTTGGCTGGTTTCCAGTTATCCCATTATATCACAAATTATTTGGTCTGGACACACGAGTACAAAAGAAATGCTCAGTGCTGTCGGATCCTATAATTAGTGTAGAATCTGCACTTTGAATTCAACTTCTCCTGCCTTCAACATTCAAGGCAGCTCAGAGTTTTCTAGAATAATGTTTCAAGCAGCTATAGGGAAAGGCTTGATGGCAGGAATGGGACTTACTGGGTCTTAACAATGAAATACAACAATGAGAAAATCACCCAACAGTTTGTCAAACAATTGTGTAATGGTCTAGTACAGACCAGGCATCCATGTGGCAGGTAACTGGTCCCAACAGGACAGATTTAGGTGAGAAAGATTCCTTGAAGAGGGGGAACTTATGGTCTGTGCAGCCAGACAGTGTGGGCACACTAATGGATGCCTATCCTGGGAGCATCTCTCCTAAAGACTTCCCTGCTTTGGTGTTTGACAGACAGTAACCACATCTAATCTTCGGTTCCTATAAGATGACAAGAGAAATTACAGACATGTGTCTGCAGAGCCCAAGTCCTTGTGGCTTGTGATGGGAGACATTGTCATAAACTATAAGGTAGAAAAGGCAGTGCCAGGTATTAGTGATGAGGCTCCAGGAGGGTGGCAGGGGCTGGCAGCCCTCCTCGTCGGCTACGCGTGGATCTGAAGATGCATGTCTCACTGACAGCAGGCGCTTCTGGTGTGTCAAATCCCGCTCTCACCTATCACTCTCATTTCCTAGTTTTTAGCCTAATGTCTGCAGTGTATGGGTACTTTTTTCTTTTTTTTCTTTCCTTCTTCATAGCTCAAAGTCCTGCCGTTCACTCAGACATGAGAGAGAGCCATAATCTTGATTTTTGTGTCAAATGCATGATGTACTTTCTTTGACTAGGATCTGTTAAGATGCTACAGGTAATTCTTTCCCCAAGGATCCTCTGGCTGAGTTGTTTTCTAAAAAGTCTGGATTCAATGCTGGTGATTTGATTCAGGGAGAAAGAAACAACTACCCAGCAGAAGACAGAGACGGATGGATATGAAAAGACAGGGGGCAGGTGTAGTTGATGAGACCACAGACAGAAACCAAGGAGAGATGGAGCAGGGCCTCTGCAGCACAAACGGGGCTCTGCCATTTCTTTATTTGCCCTGCTGGTCTGTCAGTAATCAATAGGTGCTTTGCAGCTGCAAGGCTTTGTATGAAGAACTTCTCTTCGGATGTGACTGAACAATACAAAAAGGAACAAAGTATATTCCTTGTTCTTAAAGGTCCTGAAAATAAGACCCGTACACAACTATAAAATGAAAGAACATATGTTGCATGTGCAACGAAACAGCTTGAGATGTTGATCTGTGTCTTGTTTTCATACTTTTTGCCCTTATTCAGAGTTGTTTGAACTCTGTTTTCTTTCGCCTCAGGGAAGAGTTTGGTAGGGTGTTTCTATGTGCTCTCCAGCCTCACCTTAGATCATATGTGCCCTGGATGCTGACAGTAAGCCCAGTGAATTTGTTGAGTAATCTGAAGAATGTGGTTTTTAGTTTTAGTATTAAGCACAGTACAAAAGGCAGGCATTGCATTTCTGTAACTGCGTTGGTGTAATAATAATTATCACTGTGGGCGTTAAAGGGATAAGCAGAGACCCAAAGAGTAAGAAACGTGTGCCAGTTCCTCATGCTGAGCTCATTCATGGCAGAGATAGGATTGAAAGGTCATGTTTGTCTCAATCCCAGACACTTTGCATGGGTAAATTTTGGATTACAATCAATTCTTTGCATTCTCTCAAGAATCAGTCAAGATTTAGCCTTAAGTACAACTATCTTTATGAGGTCTGATCAAAATAGGGTAAATGGTATTGCTGCGTGCTATCAGTGGAAAGGCAGGTCTATAAAAACATTACCTTGTGTCATTCAGCAGATCTGGCACTGGGCAACTTCTGGAGATTTCTCCCAATTCAAAATGACCATGAAAAGTCAATGTTTTGTATTAATTCAGGACATCAAAACAGCCATGATGTGTAATTAAATATACTCACAAAATCTCCACCAAGAGCTGCTTCAGAAAGCAATAAGAATGACAGAGCAAGTGTGTTTGATGTGCATATGACTGTAATTAATTTTTAAAAATTTAAACAGAAGGGAACTCAGGAAGATGGCGACCGGGTGAGCAGCAAGGGAGCGAACCTCCTTAATAAACACCACCAGCTCGAGACAGACTTGGTGAGCGTGAATGCCGGAACCTCGGCTGGGAAGTTTAAACTGGGCGTATTTCTCTGAGATGCCGGGGGAGATGTGGTAGGGCGGACCAGGCTGCCGGGGCGAGACGTGGGAAAGT
>PVLD010010321.1:0-15976 GCA_004027595.1 Dinomys branickii
CTCGTATGATTCCTTCTCTTTGGGAGAATGTCCCTTAAGCTTTCTGCTGAGAGTTCCGCTTAAAAGGCTGTACAGATATTGGTTAGATACTCCCTACCTAGTGACCTGGGTGAGGTGTGTAAGACTGCTCCCCCACCCTCCCAGGGTTCCCTGCAGGTATAGGGATGGATCTCCTCCCCCACTCGGTGATCTGGTCGCGTGCGCCGATATCTCACCAGTTATTGGAGTACCTGCAGGCATGAAGGTTCCAAGGTGCCAGTCTATCCTTTGGGGCTTTCTGCGCGGCTCGCCCGATGCGCACGAGACGTGAGACCGCTGGGCGTTGCTATCGCCAGAGAGCCGATCTCTGTCGGGAGTCGCCGGAGAGCTGCGCCGGGTCGGGGGGGCGGGAGGGATCGAGCTGTCTGTATTCTCGGGGCGCCAGGACCCAGCAAATCCCTCTCTCCGCTTCCGGCGGCGTTTGGGACCCCCCGCGCGGCTCGCCCGATACGCGCGAAACGTGGGATTGCCGGGCGTCTCCGCCGCTAACAAGCCGATCTCTGTCGGGAGTCGATGGGGGGCTGCGCCGGCTCGGGAGGCGGGAGGGATCGAGGTGTCCGTGTTCTCAGGGCGCTAGGACCCAGCAAATCCCTCTCTCTGCTTCCGGCGGCGTTTGGGGCCCTCCGCGCGGCTCGCCCGACACGCGCGAAACGTGGGACCGCCGGGCGTCTCCGCTGCCAACAAGTCGATCTCTGTCGGGAGTCGCCGGGGGGCTGCGCCGGATCGGGAGGCGGGAGGGATCGAGGCGTCCGTGCTCTCAGGGCGCTAGGGCCCAGCAAATTCTTCTCTCCGCTTCTGGCGGCGTTTGTGGCCCTCCACGCGGCTCGCCCGACACGCGCGAAACGTGGGATTGCCGGGCGTCTCCCCTGCTAGCAAGCCGATCTCTGTCGGGAATCGCCGGGGGGCTGCACCGGCTCGGGAGGTGGGAGGGCCCGAGGCGGCCGCGCTCCCACTGCGCTTGGACCGATCTCAGCTTCTTCCCCGCGGGGATCGTCCCTGGCTCCCAGCGTCTGGGACTTTCCCACGTCTCACCCTGGCAGCCTGGTCCGCCCTACCACATCTCCCCCAGCATCTCAGAGAAATACGCCCAGTTTAAATTTCCCAGCCGAGGTCCCGGCATTCACGCTCGCCAAGTCTGTCTCGAGCTGGTGGTGTTTATTAAGGAGGTTCGCTCCCTTGCTGCTCACCTGGTCGCCATCTTCCCCGGATCTTAAAAATGAATACAATTTCAAGAACAACAATAAAAAGGAACCCTCAAGAAGAGCAAGCAAATAAACAGGTAGAAAAAATAAGAAACCAACAGCAAGTAAATGGCATGACAATGATAAGCAAACATATATCAGTTAGAACCATAAATTGTAATGGCCTCAATTCACTAGTCAAAAGAAAAGACTGGCAGAGTGGATTAAGAAACAAAATCCCACAATATGCTGTATACAGGAAACACACTTTACTCAAAAGGAAATTCATAGACTGGAAGTCAAAGAATGGAAACTAATCCTCCATGCAACCGCAACCCAGAAAAACGCAGGAGCAGGTTTTATGTTTGTGGACAATGTAAACTTCCAGCCAAGAACAATCAAAAGAGATAAAGAAGGTCACTGCATACTTGTTAGGGGACAACTGCAAGAGGATGAGAAAACAATCCTACACATGTATGCAGCAAATATCAGAGCACCAAACTACATAAGACAAATCTTATCAGACATGAAAACCCATATAATTAATAACACTATTGTAATAGGGGACCTCACCACCCCTTTGACAGCAAGAGATAGGTCAACTGGACAAAAAATCAGCAAAGAAATAGCAATAACAGATCTGAATCAAAGCTGTGAACAAATGGACTTAGTAGATATGTACAGAGTGTTCCACCCCACAGAATCAGAATACATATTTTTCTCAGCTGCACATGGGACTTTCTCTAAAATGGACCAAATTATAGCCCATGCAGCATACGTACCTAAATGCAAAAGAACTGAAATTATTCCATGCATATTATCTGACCACAGTGCAATGAAAGTGGACATTAATGACAAAATGCACTCCAAAAACTCCATAAACACTTGGAAATTAAACAACAACCTCCTGAACAACAAATGGATCACAGAAAAAATTGAAGAAGAAATTTAAAAATACCTACAAAAGAAAGTATAGGTACAACTTACTGGTATCTGTGGGATGCAATGAAAGAAGTCCTCAGAGGTGAACTCACACATAAGAAAAACAGAACGAGAACAAATAATTAGTCTAATGCTGCCCCTCAAACTTTTAGATGAGATCGGGCACGTTCAGGGTGGTATGGCTGTAGACTCCCCTCAAACTTTTAGAAAATGAAGAACAAGTCAAGCCCAAAGCCCAAAGAAGGGAGGAGATTATGAAGACCATGGCAGAAATTATACAATTGAGATGAAAAAAAAAAAAACCCTACAAAAACAAAAAATGAATCAAAGAGTTGGTTCTTTGAAAGAATAGATAAAATTGATAAACCCCTAGCCAACCTTATCAAAAACAGAAAGGAAAGAACTCAGATTCATGCAATAAGGAATGAAAAGGATGAATTACTACAGATTCTACAGAAATTCAGAAGACCATTAATACGTACTTTGAAAATCTTTACTCCCATAAGACAGAAAACTCAGAAGAAATGAATAGATTCCTAGATAAGTATGAATTACCAAGGTTGAGTCAAGAAGACATAAAAATTCTGAACAACTCAATATCAATTAATGAGATTGAAAATGTGTTTTAAAACTTCCTGACAAAGAAAAGCCCAGGCCCTGATGGATTCATAGCAGAATTTTATAAAACATTCAGCGAAGATTTAATAACAACACTCCTCAAACTCTTCAATGAAATTGAAAAGGAAGCAATTCTCCCTAACACATTTCTGGAGGCAAGTATTATACTGATTCCCAAACCAGAGAAACACCCAATCAAGATAGAGAACTATAGACCAATCTCCCTAATGAGTATAGATGCAAAGATTTTCAATAAAATACTAGGAAATAGAATGCAGCAAATCATCAAGAAAATCATACACCACAAGCAAGTTGAATTCATTCTTGGGATGCAGGGATGGGTCAATATTTTCAAATCAATTAATGTTATACACCATATCAATAAAGCCAAAGACAAAAGCCATATGATCATCTCAATAGACACAGAAAAAGCTTTTGACAATGTACAAGATGCAGTCATGATAAAAAATCTACAGAAAATAGGAATAGATGGTCTCCACCTCAACCTGATCAAAGCCATCTATGACAAACCAACAGCCAACATCATACTAAATGGAAAAAAACTGAAACCTTTTACTTTAAAATCAGGAAGAGAACAAGGATGTCCGCTGTCACCACTCCTGTTGAACATAGTTCTGGAATAATTAGCCACAGCAATTAGACAAGAAAGAGAAATAAAAGGAATAAGGATAGGAAAGGAAGAAGTAAAACTACTGCTATTTGCAGATGACATGATACTTTACATGGGAGACCCCAAAAACTCCACAGAAGACTCCTTAAATTAATTGACAAATTCAGCAGTGTAGCTGTATACAAAGTTAACACCCCAAAATCAATAGCATTCCTATAAACAAACAAACAGACTGAGAGAGAAATTAAGGAAACCATACCTTTCACAATAGCATCCAAGAAATTTAAATATTTAGGAATCAATCTAACAAAAGAAGTAGAAGATCTTTTCAATGAAAACTACAGTACTCTGAAAAAAGAGATCAAAGAGGATTTCAGTAAATGTAAAAATATTCCTTGCTCATGGATAGGAAGACCAACATTGTGAAAATGGCCATAGTACCCAAATTGTTGTACAGATTCAAAGCAATTCCCATTAAACTACCATTAGCATACCTCACAGATCTAGCGAAAACATTCCTTAAATTCATCTGGAACCAGAGGAGACCAAGAATAGCAAAAGCGCTCCTGGGCAACAAGGACAAGTCAGGTGGAATTACAATCCCTGAACTGAAATTATACTACAAAGATACTGTAATAAAATCCACATGGTACTGGCTAGAAAAAGCAGACCAGAAGATCAATGGAACAGGCTGGAAGACACAGACACAACCACAAACACACTCAGCCACCTAATCTTTGATAAAGGGTCCAGACAATCTCACTGCAAGAACTCTAGCCTCTTTAATAAATGGTGCTGGAGAAATTGGTTTGCCACCTGCCAAAGACTGAAAATAGACCCAAGTCTATCACCATGTACCAAATTCAAGTCAAAATCAATCACAGATCTCAATATTAAAGCAGGAACACCAAATCTATTGGAAGAGAAACTAGGTAAAAACCTTGAAGGCAGAGTTCATGAACAAAAACCAAACTGCCCATGAAATACTTCAAAGAATCAACAACTGGGATCTCATCCTACTGAAAAGTTTCTGACATCCAAAGAAATCACCAGCAGGAGAAAAATAAAACCCACAAATTTGGAAATAAGTTTAGCTGACTGTCCCTTGCACAAAAGTCTTCTATCTAGAACATAATAAGAATTTAAAAACATCAGCCCCTCCAAATTCAAAGAACCAATTCAAAAATAGGCAGCTGAGATGAATACACACTTCACAGATAAAGAAATACAAATGGCAAATAGATACATGAAAAAATGATCAACATCATTAGTCATTTGAGAAATGCAAATTAAAACAACATTGAGATTTCACTTCATCCCAGTAAGAATGGTTATCATTAAGAAATCAACCTGTAACATGCTGGCGAGGCTGTGGAGAAATAGGAACTCTTCTCCACTGCTAGTGGGAATGCAGACTGGTGAAACTGCTGGGGAAATCAGTTTGGAGATTCCTTGTCAAACTAAGTCTGGAGGTTCCATTCAACCCAGCTATTGCCCTTCAGGTATTTTCTCAGAAGATCTGAAAACATCATATCACAGCTATGTATGTGCACCCATGTTCATAGTGACATAATTTGTAATAGCTAAATCGTGGAAGCACCCCAAATGTGCATCCACTGAGGACTGGATAAAAAAATTGTGATACTTTTATATAATGGAATATTACTCAGCTATAAAGAAAGATAAACTCAAGGTTTTATAGGTAAATGGTCAAAACTAGAGACTATACTCATAAGTGAAATAAATCAGACCCACATGTGTAAGCAACATATTGTCTCACTAGTGTAAGAACCTGAAAGAGTGAATAAAAATTAGGAGATATGATTGACATTGTGAAATGAAAGGAAAATGCTCAAAATTAAGGGGCAACTGGGGTGTGGGAAAGGAGAAGGGAAAGAAGGGGAAATCACATATGTATTTATATACAGGATAGCTATCAGTTATACTACAGTCTTCTGTTGCTTTACTCAATGGAACAGTTATTACTTGTTTGATCAATATTTTTGTCTCTATTTGTTTTTCTGAAAACCACTTTGAAGAGATCAATACATAATACAACAACTATTGTCAATTTCCTAGTACTTTCTCTGTAACTCTGTATTGTTTGTATTTTTCTTATGCTATTTTGTAAATGGATGTCTGTAAATATTTTTTCTTCTTTTAGTTTTAAAATGCATTAAAATAAGAAGAAGCCTGGTTTTAGTCTGTATTTTAAGTGAGGAATTTACTCTCAATATTACAATTAAGAGCTGATTAATCATATAATTCATTAGATATTTTTAAGAAAGCTTTATGCTTTTCAATCTGGGAATATGTTTTTCAGATAGAGATTTTGTGAAGAGTAAGGAAATTAATTTAAATAATCTTGCTGAACAATAGTAGGATTGGAACAATGGCAGGTAGAGCAGATATGTGAAAACCTTATCTAACATTTATAGTAATTGTTTTTGTCCTCTCTGGGCATAACATGGATTATGCCTCTTTTGGGAATACATGCAAAATATTAATTTTACATAGACATTTTCTGCAAAAAAAATTGGAGATGATTCTCCTGCTACATTCAACTACAATATTAATTAGGAAATGGAAAGTAGGTAAATATATTCTTGATCAATTTAGCTTTAATGCTTTTGATGAAACAAACTTTTTCACACCTGTTTTATGCAGTTTTTGTATTTCAATCTTCATTTATGTCTCTTCAAGCATATATTTTATATAGTTAAAATTTTTGTTAACTTCTTGACTTATCTTTTATTACCATTATCTCTGCTGAGTTTGAACTAATTGAGCCACTATATCTCTGCAAGATGATGAATACTCTTAAATCAAATTTGCCTCATTATTGGTGGCTTGGCAGTAACAATTTGACATGTGGTCTATATGAAAGACCACTCCTTATCAGTTAACTTTTAAGAGCAAATGGCTTTGAAGACTCCTCTGAGATCAAGTGAAATATTGAAAAGCTCCATTTTTCCATTCAGTAATAGAAACCTATAATAATTCTTCATCTCAGTTCTCCCAAAAGGGAGAAGTTGCCTAACTCTTACATTAATTAATTTGGGCTCTACTCCTACACTTGAGATTGAATATATCCTTAAAATAAGTATAGAAAGCAGATCAAAGAGATGCTCAACAGGATTACAGACCATGTAACTAATCAGATAATGGAAGTGGTAACTGAGTGATCCAGAACATTTCAAAAGACACTAATAATAAGGTACATGAAGTAAACAAATGATACAAAATATGAATGAGTTTAGCAATGGATTAGAGTCGACAGAAAAGTTTCAATCAGTAATCCAGGAAATATAAAATAATATTAAAAATATAGGCAGGAAAGGTGACCAATATTAGGAAAGAATTTAAGGAATGGAGGATATGATGCTTTCAAATGTCAAAGACTTGTTAAAAGCATCAAGACACCAAGAAAAATGGTGCTTGATGATGTAAAGATGATCTAGGTTTAAATGGAGTAAGTGAAAAATCAGAAGACAACACAAATGGCATTAAACACCTGTTCACGGAAATCATGGCAGAACATAGGAAATAGCCATGCAGATAAATGAGGTATTTACCCAAACAGCCACAATCAAAAGACAACCTCTTTGCGCCACATTATAATAAACATACCAGAAGTTCAACATATGGTCAAAAGAATAAAACTTGCTAGAGAAAGGCAATGGATCACATATGAAGGTAAGCACATTAGAATTGCGCAGACTTTTCAACACAAAATTGAAAGGCCAGGAGGCCTTAGACGTGTTTCAAATCCAAAAAGAGAGCAACTTCTAACCTTCACTAATGTACCATGATATGTTAGTGATACTTTCCTTCAAAACTGACAGAGAAATAAGGTATTTCCATGTGAAAGACTACCTTAAGAAACTCATGACCATTGAACAAGCATCAAAAATTCTCAAGTATATCTAAGAAGAGAGAATGAAGCCAACAATATCAATAAGTCAAAAAGAATGGATACACGTTGTGCAATGACCAACTAAGTGAAAAGAACACAAATTAAGGAAGCCAGCAACAGGGAAAAAATGCAATGACAGGACTTTCAGTACCCCTCGGCAATTACTACCAGTGTGAATGTTCTCAATTCCCCAATCGAAAGATATAGAGTGACAGAATGGGTCAGGTAACAGAACCAAACAATATTCTATATAGAAGAAACACACTTAATTTTTTTAAAATGCACAGATTAGAAATCAAAGGATGGAAACCACCATTGCATGCAATGGGAGTGTGGAAAAGAGCAGGAGTGGCTATCCCAGTTTCAGACAAAACTATCTGAAGCTAAGACTGATCAGAAGAGACAAAGGAGATCATTACATATTACTTAAGGGAGCAATCCAACAGAAAGGCATACCAATTATAAACATACACACACCAAATAGTGGAGTGCTTAATCTCATAAAACAAACACTGGTGGACATAAAAATTTAGATAATCATCAAAATAATTGTAATGGGAGAAGTCAATACATAACTTTCACAAAGGGACCGATCACCTAGACAAAAAGTCTTTAAGGAAATACCAGCATTGAGCCAAACCTTCCAACAATAGAATTAAAGGTACCAATACAGTGTTCCATGTAACAGCGGAGTACCAGTTCTACACAGCAGTATGTGGGACTATAACACATTCTTGAATAAATGCAAATGAATGGAATTGATCCACATATATTATCAGATCTTAGTTCAATGGAACTAGAAATCAATGACAAAGGAAAACATAAAACTGTGCAAACATAGAAATTAAACAATACCCTCTTAGCAATCAAACAATCAATGGTTCACAGAGGAAGCTAAGGCAGGAATTAGACCATTCCTACAGTCAAACAATCATGCTACCACATGTTAGAACTTATAGGACACAATGGAAGTGGTTCTTGGAGGGAAGTTTATAGTGGTGAATTCCCACATCAAGGAAAAATGCAAGCTGAAATAACTTAGGGTCCTAGACAAACAAGAACCATCCTAATCTAATGCTAGTATAAGGAAGTAAATTGTAAAGATAAGAGCAGAAATTATTGAAAATGAGACAAAAATCCCCAAAGAATCAATTAATCAAAGAAAGGTTCTTTCAAAGAAGAAACAAAACCTTAGGACAAACCTTTAGCCAATCTAACCAACATAAGGAAAGAAAAGTCCCAAATCCATGTAATTAGAAAGAAGAAGGCAAAATCATAACAGATTCTGCCACAACCCAGAAATAACTGGTAACTACTTTGAGAAACTGTACTTTAATAAAATGGAAAATTCAAAAGACTTGGATAGAGTGCTAGATATATATGAGTTACTACAGCTGAACCAAGAAGATATGAAAACCTGAATAATCAATCATCAATCAATGAAGTTGAAGTAATAATAAAAAAACCTACCAACTAAGAAAAGCCCAGGTTTTCACAGATTCACAACCAAATTCTACAATAACTTTATAGAAGATCTAATGCCAAACTTCTCAAACTCTGATAAAATTAAAAGAGAAGCAGTTTTACCACATTCATTCCTTGGAGGAAGCATTACCCTGAGTCTGAAATTAGGAAAAGACCCACCCATAAAAGAGAACTACAGGATAATATCTTTAATGAACATAGATCCAAAAATCTTTAGTAAGATACTAGCAAAAAGAATTCAAGAAATTATTAAAAAATTATGCATCACAGCAAAATGGGATTCATTCCAGGGTTGCAGGGATTATTCAACACATAAATCAATCAGTGTAATACACTGCATGAATGGAAGCAAAGACAAAAAAACCCCATGATTATCTGTATGAATGCAGAGAAAGTATCTGAAAGAATGTGGCATCTTTTCACAGTAAAAACCCTGAAAAAAATAACTACAGAAAGAGTTCATCTTAATCTGATAAAATCCATGTATGACAAAGTAATGGCCATCATCATATTAATTAGAAAGAAATTGAAAGCTTTCTCTCTAAAATCAGCAATAAGAAAAGAATCTCTGCTATTATAACACCTTTTCAATATGATTCTTGAAACATTAGCCAGAACAATTAGACAAGATAAAAGATAAAAGGATATGATAAGAAAGGAGGACATGAAATTATTATATTTATGGATGACATGATTCTCTATAAAGAAGACGTTCAAAACTCCACAAAATTCTCACTTGAGCATGGTGGTGCATGCCTGTAATCCCAGCACTTGGGAGGCTGAGGCACAAGGATTGTTGCAAATTTAAGACCAGCCTGGGCTACAAAGTGAGCTCAAGGCCAGCTGGAACTGCACAGTCTCAAAGAGACAAACAACAACAATGAAAACAAGACAAAAAAACTCCACAAAATTTTCCTAGGTTTAATAACTAAATTTGGTACCACAGTAGGACACATAGTCAACACTTAAAAATCAATACCATTTCTATATACCAATAATAAACCCACCTAAGAGAAATTATATAAGCAATAGCTTTCAGAGTAGCATAAAGAAAAATGAAATACTTAGCTATGAACTTAATCAAGAAAGTCAGTGACTTCAACAATGAAAACTACAATACTCTGAAAAAGGAAATTGAAGAGTACATCAGAAGACGCAAAGTTGTCTCCTGTTCCTGGACAGGCAGATCCAACATAAGCAAAATGTCATTCTAAAAATTGATTTTTTAAAGTTGATTTGATTGGGATGAGGGAAAGAAGAAAAAGAAAGAGCTAAGGCTATGTGTGTGTGTATATATATATATATATATATATATATATATATATATATATACAGTTAATGATTAAAAGTTTTATTTATATTTTGGCCAATTCTGCATGTTTATATCTGGTAATCTGAGCAGCTTATGTGATGACAACAATTTGCAGTATAACAGCCATTGGCAAATTCCTACAATCCTATTTAGTTAAACTATATATTGTTTCTAATGTTCTTTTAAATTATTATTTTCTTCTTTCTTTTAAGGATTTGATCAATCTTCTATTACATCTGGTTATCTGAGCAGCTTCGTTGAAGATGACAATATGAATATAACAAGCACTGTTGATCTCTATCACTTGGTTTGAAACCCTGTATCATTTCTAATGCCCTTGCTTTGTTTTGTTTGTATTTTGCTATTGTTCTTTTTTGTACTATTTTCTTTAAAATAAAAATTTAAAAAATAAATTAGAAGGAACAAATCACTTTTATGGATAGGGAAATTTTATGGATGGCATGATTCTCTATAAAGAAGACATTCAAAACTCCACCAAATTCTCACCTTGCTACATTGCTCAGGGGAATATGACTTGCCTTATTTTGGGGGAAAGTAAATTGAGAGTACGTATTAAAATTACATTGGTTGACCTTTACTTTTAATTGATTAATTAATAAATTTTTATAGAACTAAAATCTGAGCACAAACTATAACTGGACAATATGTACTGAATGACTAACCATAGATACTGGAATCCAGACAGTCCATCATTTTGATCTTTGAGATAAGGGAAAGACACGCTGTGCACATATTTTGTCTGGAGGAAGTATTTTTAAACCATGAGACATGCAAATGGATGTGTACAAGGACACAATGGTCTTACTGTGTGGAGCTTATATTTTAGAGCTGCTGTGAAGCTAGTAGAAGCTAGTAGTTTTGGGCTAGGAGAGAAAAGATCTATAACATTCAGACTTCCTACTATCTGCTTCTGAAGTGTTTGGCTGCATACTAAAATGGACACGATAATAACGGAGAGATTGGAATGAGAAGACAAAGGCATTAAGAGAGGCATAAAAATATACGTAAGAGTTAAAAGGAAACGTGGCAATAATGAGTGAAAAGTGAGGACTATTAGCTAAAATCACAGAATCTACAAGAACCAAAAGAAAATCCTGGAAACATGATATCAGAAACTAAAAACTGAGTATGATAAATATATATTAGATTGTGCAACAGGCAAAAATGGTGATGTTAAAGATAATGCAGTACAAACTCTTCAAAGTGAAGAAATAAAAACATTAAAATAAGGGAAACTTGAAGACTCAGTGACGATATCAGGCAGTTTAAATTATGTGTTAGTTTGAGTCCCAGAAAAAGAGAAATGATCTAGATTAGGCATTGAGTCACACAGTGAGAAACCACATCTGAAAACTTGTGTTTGTGTTTGAGAAAGAAGAGATAATAAAATACCTTTTGGTTCAGGTGTGAGGTTGGGTTCCACACTCATATTTACCAGAAACTCCAAACACACAACATATTTGTAGTTTCAGAATTCACTGTCCAGTCTACCTTCACTGAAGATAACAGTATGCAGTGTAGCAACCAGTATTAATTCCTATCATTTTGTTTTGAGGTCATGTATTGTTTGTTGTTGTTTTGATTTTGTCTTCATTGTTGTTAGTTTTTTTAATCTTTAAAATACAAAAAAGAATTCACTGTTGATTTTTAGATCACCTCCTCTGTGTTCTCTGTGAAACTTACATTTCAAGATACATTTATATATTTAGAATAAGGACTATGTAATAACATATTTTCATCAACTATATTGAGATAAAATTTACTATAATATAACCATAACTGTCTATAATATAAATAATTGGCATTTGTTTTTTACATGAAACAACTGTGAGTCATTGTTAACACAGGTTCTTTAAAAAGGTAAAATAATATTGCAGACCATGGAGTTGGGAATGCCCTGAGCCCACATGCGATAACTAGTTCGAAATCTAAAATCCAGTGTGCCTGGGTCATTTGTTTGCCTTTACAAAGGTTTGTTACTTGGTTGGAATAGAGAAAGAACCAAAGAAAATGATTTTAAAAATACAGTTGAATTTAAGGAAAAGACCTTGAGTAAAGTTTCTATTTCATTTTTTTAAAAAAATAATTATAAGTCTGCTTAACTAACACATTGCTTCAGGTCTTAAGATCATCTGATAACCCACATCTGAATTTATATAACCTTTTAAGAAAATATACCATTCAAAGTTTTGTGGAATTATTGTTCTATGGTATATGGCATCCCTTCTTATCCTGCAAAAACTGAAAATATTTCTAAGAAATTAATTTTCATGGAAAAATGCTCGATTCTATTTTAAGAGTCTTAAAACCTTATATTCAAATGCATGAATTATGAATTGAACTGTCAGTTTCAATACTTTCAATTGCTGCTTTTAGCTTGTCTGGGAGTGTGCTAACGAAGGTGTTTATTTTCATATGAGGGACAAGTTAAATATGCGAACTACTATCATTTCCCAGAAAAAATGAATACGGAATGGTGAATAATGAATAAAGAGTCTAAATGCAGTAAGCCTGTGGTCAGAAAGATTTGTGCTGTACAGATGAAGACTGTAAGTGGTGTAGGATATCTATACATGTCACAGCAGCTCCTTCACAGTCGGCACAGGGCCTTCCCCACGTCCATGAATAACTGCATTCATTCCAGTGTGAGCTGTGTGTGTGCGTGTGTGGGTTGTGGAAAGTTAGTCTGTGTGACTCTAGTCCAGCTGCAGCATGCAGCTAATGTTTGGAGATGGCTAAATTTGTATGATTCCATTCAGTATTTTCTAATGAAATAATTCAGCCCAATGTGTGAAAACAGGAACAGTGTAAAAACAAAAAAAAAGAGAGAGAGAATAAGCCATGACTGGAATCTTATTCAAGGTAAAATAATATAAAAATCATCTTACCCTTAATGTTTTCTCCTTTTAATGTGTAATATAAAGTATCATACATATGAAATGAGAGGAGACAATGGAAAACGAGTAGTAAAGCATACATTTCTCAAACTGGCGATTTCATTATGAGCATAGTTCATAGTTGAACGCCCTGTATGCTGTATGCTGTAATACATGAGCAATTATTACTGAGCTTTGAAATTGTTTTAATTTAATGACTGCATTATAAAATTGCATGAAGAGCAGCAAAGTAATTAGATAAACTGGGTAGCTTTGTATAAATAAGATATCAGCTATTCAAATTTTGGCACTTTTATTAAGTTTACATGTTAATAATCTGAAACTAAAATGTATAAGCAAGATAGCTAAAACATAAATATTAGAACTTTTGAAGCTAAAATAGACCAAACTAAAAGGTACAGGGCTGGGTTTGTAGGTCAGTGGTAGAGTATTTTCTTAGAAAAAGGCAGGTGTGATTGACCTCCAGCATTAAAAACAATTTTAGAAAATTCACAAGGAAGAGCTAAGCACCCCGGTGATAAGGACTCGGTTGGTCCTTGACTGAGAGAGCCTCCCGTAGCCCTTTCCCACCTCATAGCCCTTTCAGGGTTAGCCTTTCTGAGCTTCTCTCTGGCTCTACGTAGAGGCCAGAGTGTTCTTTTTTGGTTTCACACTCTGCCATGCACATCTATCTGTGATCCCGTCTGTGATGATCTCCTCGCAGGGTCTTTCTTCCTCTCCAGTAACCCTTCTTAGCCTCCTTCTAACTGCTCCTCCTCTGTTCTCACTTGTTTCCTGTCTGATCTTCTCAAGGAATAGTTTTTTCATGGATAAAATTCAGCCTTCATATTCTTTTCTCAAGCTTGCCTCTTGTAAATCTAAGGGTTTAGCTGTGCGTGGTGGTGCACGCCTGTAATCCCAGCACTCCAGAGCCTGAGGCAGGAGGATCATTGTGAATTCAAGACCACCCTGTGCTACAAAGTGAACTTAAGGCCAGCCTGAGCCGCATAGCAAGACCCTGTATCCAAAAAAAAAAAAAAAAAGACAAAAAGAAATCTAAAGGTTTAGGCCTGAGCTGTTTGATAGGGTAGGCATTAATTTCATGTGGCCATTAAGCTGTGAAATAGGACTAATAGGAGCTAAGATGTCTTGTAAGCATGAAGTGTAGACCAATGTGTTATGAATAATTGTGCTTATTTATGGGGTACAATGTGGTGTTTTGATCTATGTACACATTCAGAAAGAAACAAGCTAATTCTAATTGTCACCTCACCAACTTGTGTTAAGAGCTCTTAATTTACATGCATGGCTTGCACCCTTTTACCTTTGTGTGATCTGTTGATATAAATGCTTGGTCAGAGGGACTCATTTGTTATTTATGTTTTTTAATATGTTTTTTCCTGAGATAAAATGATTGGTGAGAATTTGTTGCTAGAGAGGAGAACAGGAAAAAATACTCGGTTAATGATGCAATGTCACTAATTCTGCTGTCCAAGCATGGTTAGATATCCAGTGCTAATGTGATACTTACTACACCAAAAACAGGCTTATGGACAGAAATTCACCAAATATAGAATAATCTTGGAGGATCTGATACTAGAAATTAGCAGCTAACTTAAATAGGCTATTCAACATCCAAGAGGCAAATGAGTACAGTTGTGTAGATGCCTGGGTGCTGGTAACTACCTGAACCATTGTATGCAGGACTTTGCAATATAATAATATTCAAAACTAGCATATTTATGAGCAAATTTTTACCTTAAGAAGTACTGCTAAATGAATAATCCTGAAAAATAATTTTCCATCTGGTACCACAGTACTAAATTGCAGTACCTATTGCAGGACCTGGAAAAAGAACAGTTCCAGTAAAAAGTGATACAGTTTCTTCAGAAAAAAGTACACTTTATGTTTATGGAAATTGTACCTTCAAAATAGATACCTCACAGTTGTGTTTTTTATTTCTGTAGCAAGAAACCCAAAATATGCAGCATAGATCCATAGTTAAAATAGGGGATTTACAATGACTTAGTTTCCGAATTTTTCCAGTTTCTTACAATAGTAGAATATAATAAAACTATGTAGATGCCACCAAAAGAATACAGGAGGGTAACAACAAAGATGTCTGTATGCTTTTTCAAAATCAATACCTTATTCCATGAAGATTTAAGCTTTGACTGTATTTTTCAATGACACCTTGTAATGGCGTGGAAGAGAACTTTTCAGCAATAGATATCATCAGCATGTAGAATAGACTTGGCTTTGTCCACTCTTGTGACAATGAGAAACTACTACTGAAATAATTACCTCTCAGGGGATTCATAGTAGAAATATGGAGGCAGGCCTGATGGGGACACTGGGGATCCCAGAACTCTGGAAAGCAGAAGCGGGACAGGATGGTGAGTCAAGCCCAGCCTGGACCCTGTCTCAAAATAAAAAAGACTGAGAAGGTAGCGCAATGTGAGACTCTGGGTTCATCCACAGTGCTGCCAAAAAGTGAAAGAATGACAAGAAGGAGGAAGGGAGGAAGGAAATATAAAGTCCAATTGCAACAAGAATTAGAGACTGATTTTGCAAATGATGCATTTCTTGATCATAGATTATTTGCAATTGTAGTAGATAAATACACAACACATAAACACAGAACAACATCTACAAATAGGTATATAAACATATGTAGAACTTATGACAATATAATATCCTATATCATTAATAACTTCTCATTTTAAGTTTTCAGTGCACCCAATAGCAAAATGTAAAATTTTCTGGGCCTATCCAAATTTTAATTCTACTGGGTTATATAAACAATCTCAACTCATTCTCCTTTTGCTGTCAAAACTACTGCGCGTGGAGTGTCACCGTGTGCATCACACCGCTGATGACAGCATCGCAGCGTAACTGACCGTGCCGAGGGCACTGCCTCTTGAAACTTTGAACAGGGAAAACGGTTAAAGACCA